>OVBX01000763.1:0-33655 GCA_900406325.1 Erucastrum elatum
TTTGAGCAAACAACTAATACATTTCATGTTTGAACATACAAACATTTATTTCAATAACGAATTCTAAAATTTTTGACGCCACAAAATATCTACATTCGTTCTCTATTAATGTTGACTTCACAAAAATATTATATCAAAGACATTTATGTTTGTTGTCTAATAATGTTGCGGTAAAATAAAAAAGTGCAACACATTCTTCTTTGTTATTTTGTTCATCATATAACCTAAGTAATCATGAGGTCCCGACTATCTTTGGAACTTATGTCATAAACAAAAAAATTGTTTTTATATTGTTAACACAAATATAAGAAAACCATATGGGATGTATGATGTTTTATTATAGTAACGAAAACATTTTCTAAAAAAAAATTGACTCCACAAGACAATCAAAATTTTTTTGTTTGTTCTCTATATTGTTGACTCCACAAAAATATTATATTAGTGATGTTTATGCTCGTTCACTAATAATGTTGAAGTAAAGCAAAAAACCGAAACACATTCTTCTTTATTATTTTGTTCATCATATAACTTAAGTAATCGTGAGGTTCCAAATTAATATGATGGGAACTTATGTAAATAATACAATAAAAATTGTTTTAAATTGTAAACACAAATTTAAGAAAACTATGTAAATAGAAAGCATTTATAATATATGTAATATGTAGACGGTATGTACATGTAATTAGGGAGAATTTTGTTTTGTTATCTAATAATTAGAAAGCATATAATATATTATGTGAAGGAACAATTTAATGACTAATGGCATTATATGTAATTAGTCTAGTAAAAAGATAGTTTTTATTAAAATGGTGTGAGAATGATTATGGTGTTGCCACATAGGAAATGACAATTTAGTTAATAACACATGAAGTCAAGGTTAGTTCTTAACAATGCTCCTCAAATAATATAAAAGGGATATGCAAATACATGATATATGCACACATATATATATATATATATATAATTAGATCTTGGTGCAGGATGATATATATACAATCGAATCTAAATAAGTTGACAGTTGTATTTTGAGCATTAGAGTATGTTCTACTAATCCCATCTGTATATAAGTATATTCACTAAAGCATTAAATATGATGGGCAGTAGTAGTCTTACGTAATTTGTAAAAGAAGGAGATAATGTTCTTAAACGAATATCTAGCATACAATTAAGATTATCTTATCAAATTGGTTTATACATTTGATTTGTAAATTTTGAAAGTCAATTTGCCAGCTTTGTCCGTAGAGGACTTTGCTACTTTGTTAGCAGATTAAATAGAGTAGACCATTCTGTCATCCATCATCCATGCTCCATTGCACAACCTCTCCGCATTCTTACGTATCTATGTATACATACACATTCAGACATGTAGCTATGTGGACAGAAATTCAATTCTTAATGCTTATAATTTTCTTAACTGGATTTGCTGATAATAATATAACAAGATAAACTATATAGTAACTTTAAATTTGCATATTCACCCAATTACTCCAATCTTTCTGATACATCATATATTTCTAGAATTCAGAAAGAAAAGTATAGGCAAAACAAATTTAAGTTGGTATGCTTAATTTAGCCGTGATGCACATATGAGACTCGAAACATTCCACAAATTTGAAATATTGAACTGGTTCGCGTTATGCATACATGGCCAGCTCTAAAATTTTAGGAATTATATACAATCTAACATTATTTTAATACCTTTGTCTATGTAAATTATTTTTAAAATTTGTGAACAATATTTTATAATGTTTCTATTGACTATGCCCAAGACCATATATCCATCTATGTATATATATTTTGTTTCTTGTGTGAATTAAGCTACAACCCAAATACAAGTCGAAAATATATATATATTTTTTATAACAACTATATTATTTATAGAAAATGTAACGTTACAAATATGCAACCATTTGCAAATTTAAATGAAGAAAATACAATACGATACATAAAAGAAAATTCACAGAAAGCATTCTTCTGAGCCATCTTTGTCGATAATAGAATAACGATTCTATTTCTTCGATGCGATCTACAAACTTTTCTTCGTAACTTTCTTTGTTGTGTAACATTGGTCAGATTCCAATTTAGATCTATAGATATCCATCGACTAAGAATCCAATATATGGATTCTCTCGAAAAAAGTAAATATTAGATTTGCCAACCTTCTATTTCAAAAAAAAAGGATCTGCCAACCTTCAACGATTATAAAAATATTGCCGCACAACAAAAAAAATTGTTTCCTTGATCTTCATTATTGCATACTCTATCCATGGCGATTTTTATGGTGACGGTTTCCAAAACAAAGCGGTTAGAATAAGTTCTTTCCACTTAAATCTGGATACAACATAATCATATAGAGTCGTCGATCATGGCCATGAATTCCATGTCGGAGATAAGAACAGTGGATTGGAAGATAAACTGGCCAACACACAATGCACCGTGAATATTTATGCAACTTGTCTCCATTAAAATGAAGAAAAAGCCACAAGAAAATAATTTTGAAAGATAATATGTAGATACCATCACTCGTCCTGATATCTGTAAATAGCAGTTGCGACAATCGTTTTTCTTTCTTTTTCACATGGGTCATATGACCCCTTTCACTATTAACTACCTACATCTCTCTCTCTCCCTTTCATTTATTTTCAAGTCGAAAATATTATCCAAAATGATTGCGTATATCTATAAGTTGTGGATAAAAATGATTAGTAACATGTTTTCGAGAAGTATACATTTACGTGTATACATTGTATCACAAACACGTACATACATAATTGATTAAACGATGCGTTTATAAGTGCAAACAAGAGCATAAGATTATGATTTTGGAGATCTTCATTCCTAAAAATTAAGGGTTTAAACCTCTCACAATCTTTATTATCTTATTTTATTTGCCATTTAATTAGCACCTAAGAAAAGAATTAGCATTGCCATCTTAAATACAACTATATATTATCAATATTTCAATATAAGTTAAACTATTTATATTTTAATTAATTTAAAGGAAATATTACAGTTTTCCAAACAACACACTAAAATAATTTATGTAAAAATTGGTAAAAAATAAGTTGAACTGAAAGGGAAATAAAGAAATTCTCAGAAAAAAAAAATTTATGTAAAAATTATCACGTAATATCTGATATATATATGTTTAAGCATTTATATATATACGTATGATAGGATTTTCTGATACTAATGTAAACGTGTTACAAAATTGTAACATAAATAAAATAGTTACAGAGTAAATTTGTTCCACTTTTGTTGATTTTATCACTTTATTCATTAATTAATCCAAGTCTACGACTCAAATTAATTTCAAAATCAATGTCAATTAGAAAACGACTTATTCAATCTTCAATGTAATTGCTCCCCCATTACAAGACAACTATAGTCTATAGATGTATGTGTATATAAACGTCCCACACATATATGTGGATAAATCAGAAAAAAAAATAAGACAACTATAGTATACAATCTAAAATCATTAAGCATTGCTGCGTCGGAAATCAAATCTTGTCACAACAAATGATATAGATCCACATGTGTTGTGTGCATATACGTTGATATATGGTAAACAAAATAAGTAAACAAAGGATTATATTTCCACAGTTCAATGTTTTCAAGCTAATCATGGTCATAACACATAAGTAAAGTGTCACATCCAGAAAATTATTTAGCTCACCAATCAATGCATGTCACTTAATCATGCGTGTTCTCCGAACTTCCTTTTATTTTTCTTACGTTCAAACATTTTCTTTTCGAACAAAACTCCAGTAATCAACTTATGTATATTGATTTAAAGAATGATGTGAAAAACATTGATTAAAGAAATTAGTTTTGATTACAAAAATCGTCTCCTTAATCTGATTCTGAATCTTATAATAGACAATCCAAGTTCAGTGTCTTCTTATATGTATATCAGTAGTATATGCCCGAGTTTAAGTTCAGAAATCGCATATTTTAAACTAAAGATCAGTTTTCCAGTTCCTTTATAGTTACAAAGCAAGTCTTCTATATAACATTAATTCGAAAGGGTTTTAGTCTCCAATCGAATTATTGAAAAAAGTGGAGACTGGTGATCGATTCATGTAGGAGCAGTCTTATCAGTTTCTGAAAGTAAACCCACACGATTCTCCTTTGAAAACAAATGTGTCACATGTCTTCATTATTATGGACAAATTATTATTATTGGGTTTGCTTTATAATATTCTTTTTTTTTGTCAACAATGTTTCCATTTGTTAAAATTCAAATGATTCCCCAATAATTCATTGAAAAAATGAAACTTACCTTCACCATGAAGCTTGAAAATATGCCTTTTTGCTGAATATTGATCACACATGTATGTTTCAATGTAAAAAAAATAAAAATCTATAGCTTCGAATGGTGACCAACCTCTTGTACTGCACCGCTGCGAATAATAATAAAAATCTTTACATAATACGTATATATCTATATGTTTTTGTTACTATTACAATCGCACCATACTTGTTGTCCTGCACGTTACCATTCGAAACCTATATCAAATGACTTAACCAATTAATTAATATTTGAACATCATAATCACAGTATAGTAATTAATTCATTTTAGATATGTTGGAAAAGGCCAAAATAATGCCAAAAGGAAAAGAGGGGAAAATAACAAAACAGGTTTAAAAACATTAATAGACCTCAGAGAAAGTAGAGCGAGAAAGTAGATCGAGATCCAGTTCGGGATCCGGCGAGCGGTCGGCGCGTGACCGCGCGTGCCGCCGCCGGAGTCCCTTCGTTTCACATTTAAGTCAGCTTCCGCTTCAATCTCGTTCCTCTCAACCTCCGCCTTGCCTGAATTCTGCAACAAGATCTTTTCTTCGTGGATCTTGGCCTGGAGTAAAGGCGCGGTCGTTTTGAAGGTGGCGTGGTGAAGCTTTCCGTCCTGCTATTTGGTGTGATATCTCCGAGAGGCGGAGGCTATTGCAGCTCCGTCGCCGTCGGTTCTAGCTCCCGGGAGGTGGAGGCTCCGTCAGCCTCACCGTCTTCGGTTTTGTTTCCGGGGGGTGAAGACTTGTTTAGTCTTACGTCGCCGGCTTTAGGTGGTCCTGGTCTTGGGATTTTTGGAGCCCTTGGTGGCTCGGGTGCGGTTTGTGGTTCCGGGTTTGTGTGCTCGAATATTTCTCGGTTCTGTTCTCTCGGTTGAGATCTCGGTGGGATTGATGATTCTCTTCGGGAAGAAAACCGAGCGTTTTAAGAAAAGTAGCGGTTGTGGCGGTGGCTCTTTGGTTTTTGAGGACCGACACAACGGTTTAAGCAGTAAGGAAGCTCCGGCTTCGATGGAGTGGGCTTCAGGTGCTCCGATGGCGGAAAGAGGCGGTAACGGTCAGATAGAGGCAAAGGTAACGCATTAGCGTGCTGACGGTGAGGCTCACCCATGTGCTTGCACTCTCTGATGCGTGGACCGGTCAAAGTCGCTTTGGTTCATGTGGGTGAAACTAGGGTTTCGGAGGTGGTGCTACGGCGGTGTTGTGAAGCGGTGGCGGTCAAGTTGAAGCAGAAGAGACACGTGAAGCGCTGTTGGGTTTGATCCTTCCACGTGTCCGGCTCCTTGATGCGTGGGCCGGCTTTGACACGCGCGGGCGTTTGGTGTAGTGGGCTTAAGGCCCAGTTAATTTGGTTCACGGGGTGCCCTGGGTTGGTCTGGGCTTTTTTTGTTGTTATCTTTGGGCTTTGACCCAGTTGTATTTGTATGTCTTGGGCTCGGCCCTTTCTAATATAATACCTTTGACGGAAAAAAAAAAAAAAACAAAACAGGTTGTGACTTTTTATATTTATCGTTTTATCGTTCTCTAAATCAGTCAAAACAATAAAACTTAATGAAGAAAACTTTGAACTTCGACCATTGGAATACTAGATGACTTTTTAACACTGAACTTCGGTGATGAAGCAAATATGCCTCTGTTCGATCATAAATTCATAATGTCGCAGCCTTATTTAGTGTTCATACTGTTCTTTTACAGTTTGGGCCAAGCAAGTCAACAGGTCACTTAGAGCAATATTATTGATAGTCCTTTAAATTGTATCCTTTAACGTAAAGTCTCTTAACTGTTAACTAAAAATGCTAAGAGACATTCCATAAATCTTTTATTTAAGAAATGTTCTTTAGCGTTTTTAGTTAAAGTTAAAAGACTTTACGCTTAATGGATTTCAACTAAGAGACCTTGATAATGTCGTCCTTATAATTTAGTTTTATATAAATTTCTGAAAAATATTGAAGATCTTTTCCTATTCACAGTATCAATATCCAAGAAGAAAACAGCTTCTGAAAAATTTTGGTAATACATATACTGTATATATTTAGAAGGGGCAAAATAAAATGATGATTCACTATTTGTTGTGTGCAAGTAATTGCCTATTACCAAGGACACCAGCTACAGACAATAATTGGACTTCAGTCTCCACGTGGATTAGCGAAAACACTACAATGGAAAATTAAACACATCAGTTCATTTATTTTCTATGCATGATTTAGTATTTTGTTAATTATATTACTAAATTTGGTCAGACTGATACAATATCTATGGTTTTTATTTTTTAATTAAATAAACCTGAGCCAAATCTTCAGCGGATTGTCATATATCATTGTTGATTTTTTTTAATATGCTTTAACAAACAATAATCTTCATTACATCACTAATAATAGTAAGTTTCTGAACATTACAACAAAAATAAACTTTTCTTTTTAGTAGAACGATAGTTGGGGGGAGTTTTTAAAAAATTGGAACAACAAAATATTTGCTAGCGAAATCAAAGAATGATGCGTGTAATTCCCAAATGCCCTGTCACGGTGAGGAGACGGCCTCAATGGCGCTACCCAATGGCCAGGCAGCTTCCACCGCGTGCTCTCCGTATTTCACCTTCTTCACTAATGTTATTGTCTGTGTTGGCTTCAACCCTATTTTCATTTTATGCCCAAAACACAAAGTAGAAAATGAATTAGACACACTATGATAATCATATCACGGTAGCAGTGGTAATGACTAATGATGCATCATACAATCTTAATGTCTAACACTTCTCCACTCTTACATCTGTGTTTTTAGTCATTTAGTCCTAGTCAATATAACCTAAACATCTACAAATATGTTGTGACCAACAAAAAAGAAAAAAAAAGTGAGATGCTTACCGAATCCATCAACGAGCAGAGTATATTGGTAAACGAGATCCATGCACAAGTAAGGTAAATTATCTTCCTCCACACGTGGAAACTTTGATTTTCCCTCCTCCATCTTCATACTACAAGCTTTCTTTGCTGCTTTCTCAAAGTCTATTGGACGAACTGTAGCAACAGGTTGCTTCGGGTCAACGAATCCAGCCTGTGCGCATAACCAAGCCCATTGTCACCGAGTTTAACAAAGAAACACACAGGCCGGGTTGTTGTGTAAACATGTTCTTAAAGAAAACTAAAGGTGTCTTTTTGTTGGCTTACCTCAGCAGCACGATCGAAGAAAAAAGAAGCAACGAACATATTCTTTTGGCCGCCACCTCGACCACCATTCCATACTCCACCAAATGTGCATTTCATGTGTGTACATAGTGTATCATTCACTTTGAGTGCGTTGATCGTTAACCTCCGGCACTCATCAAGACTCGCGCCAGATTGCAGAGCACCGGCTTTAAACTCTTCTCCTCCATACTTGTAAGTACCTACAGCGAATAAAATATGTCAGGACGAAGATAATGGCAATAATAAAACATGTGTCCATACGGTGAGGATAAATGCAAAGAAGTCTAGTTGGAAAAAATATTCTCTGACCATCATATCCTGTCACGATGCAGGGGTTGTTTGAATCTTCAGAAACTTTCAAAATCTCTGCTCGGGCAGCCAGTAATCCGTAATGTAGATAACTACAAGCAAGAAGAGGCAAAAAGCATTTCACATTAAAGATTTTGAATTCAAACAAGTTGTGTGTCTGGCATGAAAGGAAGAAGAAATTTGAATAAAAAATGAAATAAAAGAAACCATTACAGCTGACCAACCTGTGGACATAGAGGAAATACTTCCGTCCTTTCAAATACATTTCTCTGACGTACGCATCCTCTCCTTCTAGTGGTTTCGGTGCACTTGCAGCATCTTCCTCGGATATAGCATATGCCATCTGAACAGAACCTCCTCCAAGATCAACCACTCCAACAGTATCAGAGTATGGTTTTCCTAAGTTCCTCAACAAGTAGTTGATTGTCACCTGCAGAGTCGAAACTAATTAAGACAAAACTTTAACATTTACATACATAATACACTTCAAGCTATTATTGTTCCAATAGTGAAAACTGAACACTTTTTGAATAATTAAGAAAATAGAAATAGACGGAGTCACGGAGTACAGCAGCATGACTTTCTGTACGAATATATACAAAGGTGGGACAACTTACCCACTGATAAGAACCTTCCTGGGTGCCATCTAGCACAGTAACAGCATTTGCCTCAGTTTTCAGCATGCTTCTATCTCTCAAGAGTTCTTTAACCTTACAAACAAAATTATAATTAACTATAAGAGCTAAGTCACCATACGAATGTGCATCAAAAATATATAGAAGTAAAATTACCGCTTGCAAAATGTTCTCAGACGCTTCATGACCCAGCGTCCTCAAACCTGCAGTTGCCTAACAAGATATAATTTAAAAAAACCATCACTGATGATTCACAAAGTAAACAACGATAATATGATAACTACTCGTTTCCATACCCCAACTCTGACAGGTGTCTTAGGACGCAACTTGCGTGGAACAGAAGACTCCGCTTTGTCAAGAAGAGACACCAAAGAGTTTGCTGCTTGTCGAGGATCAGTAGGATATGCACTCAATCCTGGCTTTAGCTGAAAATCAAATCAATCAATAGTTTAGAGCCAACGTTCCATCAACCACCACTAAAGCGAAGCATAAACTGCGATGCCAGAAACACAGAGTTCATGCCATATATAATACATACATTGATAGCAACATCAAATAGAAATTTATTTTTATATGGATTATTGATGATTGTTACAAAAAAAAGGATTATTGATGAGACGGATTTCTATACCAACCTAAAACCAATTGGCGATTAATATATAGACGGATCTTTTCTGAGCCTTAGTATCCTTTCAACTACCGATATGGGAGATTTAGTTTCTAATACTTCTAGAGTCATATCCAGTACACATTCTCGTAAACAATCTCAAACTGTTAAGCATATGGAGGAAAAGAGAAAACTGAAAACCTGTAGGAAGAGCTCGAGCTCATTCCCGAGAGGAACAAGATCCAAATTCCGATCAAAACAGTAAACATGTACACGGCTTCCAGAGCTTCCAGCGTCGAAAACCACGGCGTAGCTCTTCGGAGGCCTCGAGTTGGGGCCTCCCTTGCGGTTAAGCACAGTGTACTCTTCAACGACCGCGTCGGTCGCCGATCTCCCAGGCAACAGCAAGAGAACGAGAGCGATCAGCGCAACGGGAATGGAGATCACTAGCACGATCCCTCGGTGGCGTTGGATCTTCTCGGCGAGAGACTCGCGCCGTCCGATCCCGCCGCGCTTAGCCGTCATTTTCTCTCCGTCGTCGACGACGGAGAGGAGGAGTCCCTGGTGAGATTCGGAGGTGGGAGGAGGAGAATGGTGAGTTGTTCCGAAGTCTAGGAGCTCAGTGTAGGAAGGCGAACGGTAGCGTATCTTACCGTTGCCGGTGCCGGAGGACGCCGTGGTCTGCGGCGGATCCTGTGACGGCTCCAGATCGAACGACTGGATAATAAGTGCCGAATTGATCTGTGGAGAAGTAAAGCTCCGTTTTCTAGATCTGTATTTGTATTTTGAGTGACAGTAACAGACAAAAAGACGTTATGGCCTCTTTTTATGATTGCGGGAGAGAGATAGTAACTCCGACACTCACCACAGTGCAAAACCGTTAAAATAATTTTATTTTTACTGGGTGAGGTAAAAAAAAATGTATAATGATTTACACAAAATTCCAATTTTCATTCAATTTTGGTTTTGACTTTACTTCCAGGCAACTTATGAGATTGTGATGGTTAGCATGTGGAATTAAAAGCTACATTATAAATATCTAAATTTCGAATTTCTGAAAAATGATTTATTAATCATTATATAGACTAGTGTTGAAAATGTTCTTGATGAATGTGAATAGAATCTTTAAACCTGAATATTCACAAGGCATATAGAGTTGTAGGTTATAGTATTTCTGATAGAGTGGAGTAAAATCAGTGTTCAGGAAAACTATGATTCTTGGTTTGACCGGTTAAGTTTTGGTTATGTGGAAAGAAAACCGGACGAGGGTGAATCCATTCAGAATAAAATAGAGGACATGAGTTTACAAAGTACAAATGACGACGAAGAGATCTGTACGACTACAACTCAAAAACATACAACAAGTATATATAATTCATGAAATTTTGAGTTGTTTTCTTCATATTTATTCAAGCTTTCTTCTGTTTTTTCTGGACCGGAAGTGGCGGCGGAAATAGACTCCGAAAGAGCATCGCAGACAAAATAGCTCCGGTGAAGGAGCTGAACCAATACACATAGAAATGGTTCCATGTGTTGTGTGACTTGTGTATGTATGCCCACCCAAATGCCTGCATCCACGAGACATGACTATCAAGATTCATAGTTTGTAGTACTAAAATTATTGCGTAGGATCAATTTAATGAAACTTACAATGGCAGGATTCATGAATGGTCTAGTAAATGTAGACCCTACGATGAACACTGAAACGGTAGCTATAGCTAGCAAGAAAGTTTTAGCGAGCAGTTTCCGAGGACCTCTTAGGATAATTAGCAATACCAAAAATGTAACACAAAAACTTAGAATCACTTCCGAGATAGCTCCACTGTGTGCATCAACTCTGAATGAAGGACGCCCTCCAATCATAGTCTTATATTTTTCTGGTATCAACTCCATGATCGTTATCGCACCTCCTGCTGCACCAACTGCCTGAGATATCACATATTTTTTTCCCCTTTAAATGATTTTATTAAAGAATGAAACGTAAAGTTTGTAGAGCGAAAGGGTAAGGAACTAGAATCAAGAACGAGAAGAAGAACAAAAATTGACATGGTCTTTTCATATGTGGCTTTTGAGTTGTAATACTAATAACTAACAAAGTTAAATAGTGATCACTGATCAGTATTACGAAGTGGACCAAGTGGTGAAGATGACATCAACGGAAGACATTGAGAAGAATAGTGTTTGTAAATGTAAGAGAAAAGGAAATAGCATTATTAAAAAATATATATAGCAAAGCGCCGTTGCTCAAAAAAATTATATATATAGCAAAGCGCCAAAACTATATTATAAATTTTTTAATTACGTTCAAATATGTATTTGTAGAAAGAAAAAAACAAAATACGCCAGCAAGTTCCAGTATGGCAAAAAATCTGCAATTAAGAACGTTTCTATCGTTGACAGAAAAAGAAAAGAACGTTTGTATCGTTAATATCTTAGACTATGTGTTATCCCAACCACTTTTACAAATCACACGTGGAACACACACGTTTGAAACTTCACATAAACCAACCAACGAAAGAAGATATGTTTTCTGTTCATGCTCTCAAATCTCAAGATAGTGCTAATCAACACACTGATTGAACAATAAATAAATGTAATAAAAATAAATAAAAATGTGCAAGGATCATACTTTAATAGATGCTTATTCCAATACTCATAGTCATAGGAAAAGATGTCACAACTATCAAATAAACTTTTTTTTATTCGGTGTCAAAAGCCAGTAAGAACATAAGTGTATACCTGAGCCGGAGATCTGATAGCCAAGGAGAAGAGAGAATCTCTAGAAACGCCAGCGGTATAAAACGCTGCGTTTCCACAAGGGTTGAAGCTAGCGCCACCGAGAAAGTTTCCAATAACAGTGAAAACCGAGATAGATAAGAAAACAACCACCGTCGTAATCACCGGAGGCGCCCAAGTGACGCCATGAAACCCGGCTGCAGAAACAATCGCCGCCGTTTGTAACCCAAAAGTCGCCGAGAGAATAACCCAGAAAAAGCTTATCACCATATCACCTAGCGCAGACCTCACCGCATGCATCTTTCTACTTTCAGATGGACTCAGGATTATTCGGTTTACGTACCGTTTTTGTTTCTTGAAACGTGTTTGCGTTTTCTTGTATATATAAAAAACGTTGGGGTTATGAGAAGATTGTTATATTGTCTTCTTTTACCTTATTGAAAAGGATATATACTACTAGTCCAATCAAAAATGATATTCTTTTTATATAAGAAGGAAGATATGTTTGAGTGACTCACCTAACGCACGTAGCAGATAAGAGCTGGGCATATTAGTGTTGGAATAATGGTTACCTGAATTTGCATAGATAGAGATATATATTTCCCAAACTGGTAGGACAGCTATTGCTGAGTTTTGTAAGAAAAGGGAAAAATGGAAAGTTTAGTAAAAGATTATTGTGCTTATATTTTACCAGACGGTTTTTATCATATCCCGAAATGAGTTTGTGTATAATTCATCACCTTGTATTATTCATTCGAATTAGTATGTACTTTTAACTCAGAAAATCTTACTTAAAAACCCAAATTAATTACCTGCAAGGCTGCAATACAGATTTGATTATCTAGAGGTTTAACCAGTGAACAAATTCATCGTTGGTGACTTTTCAAGATTGAACCCGATTCGTTCACTTGAACTTTACTTAACAATCCAAATTAATTAGCTGCAATACATATTTGATTGAGGTTTAACCACTAAACAAATTCATCGTTTGTGACTTTTCAAGGTTGAACCCGATGCATTCACTTGAACTAGTTACTCGAAGTCTTGAACTCTTGAACTCTAGTTTCTCACTAAATAGTTTAGATATTTTGTGATAAACTGATTACATAATAGTTTGTTTGGTGGGCAAAAACTACTATTTATATTATTTATATTATTAAAGTTAAAGTATATTTTTGTTCTGTTTGGAAACATAAACATCAAGAATAAATGAGTACTGTTTGGAAACGTAGATAGCAGATTAAATATTTTCTTTTATTTATATAATTCGCCATTATATTTATAATAAATTAAGTACTCTCTTTTATATTTTTTTATTTATATAATCTGCCATTACATTTAAAATCTCTATTTAAATGTTATGTCTAATAATGTATTTCATTTAGTTAAAAATTTATTCTATTAAATTAAATTAATATTAAATAAAAATATGATTACAAAAAGATTTACATATAAAAATTATATTTCTTAAAAAAGTATTTAAACAAAATTATATATCTGCATTTTCGAATGGGGGGGTCGTAATCTAGTTATTATACAACTAGCATACCCTAGCAAAGATAGTAATCTTGTAGCAGCCCAATAACAGCCCAATTGGCGTGGAACATGAATAGTTGCTCAAACGTCTAAAGGAAAACAATCCAGCCCTACAACAAAAGGTGAACCAAGTGTTGAAGCATCGAGCGACCGATTCATTTGTTGATCGCCACAATTCGTAAATCGTAGCTTGCGTATTGAGCGACCGATTCATTTGTTGATAGACTACGATTGAGTATGACCAACCAGGTAGATATACGTATTTTGATCCATACATCTTATGTCACATAACAGTGGGTCTATTCTCAGTTACTTGATTGTTGACAACGCTTGATCTGAAAGCGTGCTTCTCAACTCCATCATTTATCCCGCATTGGCGCCAGTAATGATATCAGATAACATTATTACCGCTTGATCGTTAACGTAACTTTCTTTTGCCCTCCGTCCTTTTATAAGTTTTCTTTAAGGTTTTGAACTTAATAGAGTTAAAGAGTACACATGAGACTTTTTTTACAGTATACATTGTAATACTGGTACATATATATGCATAACTCCTTTGTATTAGCCTCATCAGATACGCTCTTGGAAGACAACTTAGACAAGGAAGACATCTATAAGAGCGAGCATTTTGCTGCTTACTACATAGAGACTGATTTTCTTGAACCAAAAGATTGGTATTAATTTGTGAACCAGACTCAGGTCTCCAGTAAAAGTGTAAAACCACTGCGAGACAGACGAATTATGATTGAACGTATGGAGAGTTGGAACTGAGAATCATTCATCGGGTGAATCATTTAACAAAAAGTCCAATTAAAACGTAAAAACCAAATGTACCAAAATTTAGTACTTGAGTTAGACTAAAAAATGTTTTTTTTTTACTTGCGGACTTCATTATTTTACTTTTGTATAGCATTTTAGTATTATAGAATGTTTTTTTTCTTTAACAATTAATCAAGTAGTAGCTCCAATTTTTGTTAATGTGTAGAGAAAGAAAACCATATTGAGCCGACAGATAAATGCACAGAACTGACAAAATTATTTGGTTGGAGTATGGCAGCCAAAATAAAGGTTTTGACTTTTAAAATGTGAACTTTGACTGCTGCAAATATCCCAAAAGACGCCCAAAACTTCTCCACCGTCATCGTCAAGCTTAAGCCAACTAACTACATATTTTATTATTTTTGACACATCAGCTACCATCTTTTTTCATCATCTAAAAGCTGCCATTTTTTTATCAATAAGCTACCATCTTTCTAAAAGCAAATTTAACAACAATAAAAACAACTTTTTCTCGAAAAAAACTACTTTTTCAAGTCTAACGCCATATTCAGATTTGGATTTGGTAACTGAAACATTTTTTTTAGTTTGTTCAATTAACGAAGCTTTAGTTAATAGTTTAGACCGTTTTCTGTAAAGCGTGCGTTTTATTTGACTGCAAAATATAAATGTTACCACGGTACAAAAATATACTCGTTCAATAGCTAGTTACAGTTTTGGAAGAGAACGATAGCTAAGATAACTAAATCCTTGCTTGGTTGAAAGTCTAGTATACTTGTAAGAGACTAGTATTCAACTACATTTTATTTTACTGCAGTTTTCACAATGGTTCCTCATTATATATACTGTACATAACACGAGTAACATGACAACTCTACCTAGTTTCCTTTTTTTTAAAGGAAAATCCTGAAAATAATAATACGGGCTTATTTTGGTTCTCTACGATAGGACTTGTTATTTATTCAAAAATTGATCAGTGAATTTGGTCAATGATTATGGCTTGTATGCTGTTTATAATGAGATCATAAGGAAAATAGACAAAGGAATTAAATAGGTTTGTATTTCCTAATGTTCCCATTGCGAAAATAGCAATTTAGTCAACGACAATCTAAAGTCAAGCCTTGTTTACTTCTGACCGCATAACACTCCACGAGGCCAGGCTGCAACTCAACGTCTGGTTTCAGTTTGGACCAATAAATAATGTTTTCATTTTTCAAATTTACATATTTGTAAATTAAATGGGGGATCACAAGGAATACAAGGAGGTACATACAATTACTGAACCTAAGAATTTTATTCAACCTATATGTAACAGCTGATATCAATTCCAATGTTTTTATGAATATTTATCAGTCACACTCGAATGGAAAACGTAACTGTTTTCACTCATTAAAAGGCTCATTGATTGAACATAATGAAAAGCTAGAAACTGATGATAATAAATAGGGAATCATCAAACTGCTACGTATTCATATCAGCTAGAAATAATTAAACATTATATCCATCATACAAATTCAGGAATTTCATGTGAATAGAGGGCCGACAATATTATAGTCAATCATCATCGCAATAGTAAAAACATAATGGCAATAGTAAGATACGTATTCATATGAGAGTATGAAATGCTAATTGATTACTACAGTATTATTTAATGAAAGTGGACATCTTTGTCAACAAAGGAGGTTAGGTTTTTGAAATGGACTGTAACGTAAAAATAAATGTGTCACTGACGAAAACTTAATTAAAACCTGTAGACTAACGTGTTTGCTTTTGCTCTCTCCATTTTTTCCTACCTTCCCCTACACACGTACATCTATCTATCCTAATATGTTTATTTATTTTTTACAATCTCTGCAAGAAAAATGTAAAAATCTTTGTGTAGATTGAATTTTCATAGTACAGTGATCTTAAAGATTGAACTGAAACTAAGAGTAAAATTATAATAACGTACATATTTTTGGAAACGTAAACACTTTAATTTAAGATCTATCCAATTGATTTTTCCAATCAAACAAACTTAGAATGGACTCTACCTTCACCAGATATTTTATGAGTTATTCTTGGGTTCACCCCCTAGGGTGAACCTTTAGGTTCACCAACCAATAGGATTTAATTATTTCAAATTTGACATCTTTTAAAAAAAGGAAACAAAATATTGCCAAATTTATTACGTTTTTTTAAAAAAAAGATGTAAAAATAAATAAAACAATACTAATTGCAAAAAAGTATTTTTTTCAAAAAAAAATTAATACTACAAAAAAACAATAAACTCTAAATGTTAAACCCTAAATCTTTTAGTAAAACTTTAGATAAATTCTAAAATTTTGATAATTAAAAAAAAAAACTATTTATAAAACAATCAACAAAAAAACTATACCCTAAATTCTAATCCTAAACCCTAAACCCTTGGGTAAATCCCGAACCCTTGGGTAAATCTGAAACCTTTGGATAAATTTTAAACTTTAAAATTTAAAATTTATCCAAAGTCTTTATTTTTTTTTTGAAAATAAATTATTTTTTTTAGATTAAAAAATCTTGTTTTTTGTGATTAGTATAAACTTTTAAATATATTTTGAAAATAAATTCATTATTTAGATTAAAAATCTTGTTTTTTATGACTAGTATACTGTTTATTTAATTTTTATTTTGAAAGTATAATATAATTCGATAATATTTTGTTTCCTTTTTTAAAAGATATTAAATCTTAAATGACACATTCTTATTGGTTGGTGAACCTAGAGATTCACCCTAGGGGGTGAACCCAAGAATAAGTCATATTTTATTAGAAAAAAGAAAATCTTAATAAAGATACTAATGTTAAACTTTGTCTCTCACGCTCTCTTTCACAGTTGACTGTTGATTAAAAAGAAAATGACGATTTATTTTCTTGCCTAGATACCCCACTCGTGCTATAAAAAGACAGTAACCTTTCTGGAGATGAGCCTTTCTTATTTTGTGTGTTAGTGCTTGGAGAGAGAGATAGAAACAGAAAGAAATCGTCATGGCTCATGTAAGTTATCCTTCTTTAATCTTCCATCCTTGTGTTCTTTCTGTCGTCGTTTCTTAACATCCTTAAAGTTTGTTCTCTTTTTCTGTTTGCAAATGGTTTATATTTTCGTCAAGATTCATCCTCAATACCCTGCCTAATACTGTTTTTCCTCACATAAAACATTGTCTCTCTCTCTCTCTAACTCAGTGTCCATACATTCATAGATATACGCTAAGTGCCAAATCTCGTCACGTGTTTCATGGTTCTTGACTCTTGAATCATTGTTTCTTGTGGGTTCTTGATTCTTGAATCTTGAATCTTAAATCGATCTCTTGATTCTTGAGTGCTGGAGATATGATTAACAAGGGGTTCTTGAGTACCCTTGATTATTTATGTACTAATTAATTAGCATATAGTAATATTTATGTACTAATAAGTAATTAACTGTGTGAAACAAAAGGGAACACACGGGAGATATGATAACAATTATAAGAAGAATAGCGGGCAGATTCCAAGGTTTGGAGACTGGGAAGACGCAAATGAGATGCCAATAACACAATACTTCGAGAATGCAAGACAAGCTGGTCTGCTTCGTCACCACCATAACTTCACTACTTCTTCTTCTTCCACAGCTACTTCATCATCTTCTTCTTCTTCTGCAGAAGCCTTAAAGCTTGCTTCTCACCATCCCCGTCCACGTCACCTCCATGCTTCAAGACAGGTTTATTTAATTAATATATGTTTGACTATTGTTAATTATCTCGATAAATGTAATCATCTAAAGTATAACGCGTTGTTTTGTGTAATGACTTTGCCGTAGACGGCGGGGACGAAGGAAAAGAGGGGACCACAAAGGCGCGTGCGTGACGTCAGTTCACAGACAGACAAGTATTATGTAGACGTCACCGGAGTGAAGCACGACGTGGCTCCGGCTTCGAGGCCACCTAAGCCCGTTGATGAGGATCTCTACAAGATTCCTCCCGAGCTTATTTATTCTTCAAGAAGGGTAAGGCTTAATATCCCTTTCTCAGATTTTTTTTTTTTAAATCATGATATAGTATGGTATTTAATGATCATTTAAAAATATAAAATTGGTATTGCAGAAGAGAAGGTCTGGCTTTTTAGCATGTTTGGTTCCATGCGCATCTTGAACTAAAAAAAGGAAGAATGAAGACAAGAAGAAGTAAAAGTAGGATCATTAATAATGTAATTTGTATTTTGTTATTTAATTTCATTTAATATACATATATGATATGTTATATATATGTGGCTTTGGCAGAAAAAGAGAGAGCATACTCATGGTTTATAGAAAAAGAGGAACAAAGTCATAGCGTAGTTGTCCTTTTACTCTTCAAAAAGGGATTATCAATCGGCTTTGCAGTGTTCTTGTTGCATCTCTACTTTATAAAGTTTTTTCTAGTCGTCACGTCGGTTCTCAACATTCTTTTTGTGTGTGTGTGTGCCTGCCTTTGAAAGGAATATAAATGAAGAGTGCATCTTTGCTTGTTGAATAGCGTTCTCTTTGAGTTTACTTCTATTGCTTGGTTAAGTCGTTTATATTCGAAACAATATTTGGTCACTGACAAAAACGTGAGAAATGCGGGAACAATGACCAAACAATGAAGTGATTTATAATATTAACTCAAGGAAGAAAGTTGAGATAATATTAAGTAATATTGGTATATATTATGTAGTACTATATGGTTTCAAGCTAATTCGTTTTTGAGTATTCCAACATGGAAATGGTGCCGCGAATTATGAAATTCATGTTTTCAATGCTGCATCCAATAAAAACCGATCCCATATTCAACGTAATGTAATAGTATGTTAATATGATGATAGAATTTGACTTAAAAAGAAAATACATGACGAGGTGTAAATTCTTGGGCTTAAAATAGGTAAAAACGTCCAAAAACAGACTAGTAACATAACACATCAACCCATTATAATCAAAGTAAACAAAAGTCATTGGCAGATGGCCTAACCAACGCCACTATAAACGTCGTCCATGGAGTCAAATATCACTCATGCCACTTTTGAATTTTGATTCTCCCGTGACCCATTTATACGAGCATATCCTGTTACTTAGTTTGTATATCCAACACAGCCTGCTCGTTCGTACTAAAAAAACGAATTTAAACTGTATAGATATTCATGTTATGATCATGCAATATATTTAGGTAAAAAAAAAAAGAAAGGGAAAATGGCACTAAAAAGATAATTGACCATTTTTATACTTCATTTCTCAGGATAAAAAAGTCGTACTGTAGGGTGAATTTAGATAGGCCTGGGCACGGATCGGATATCCGGGTTTTCGAAAGTATTTGTGATTTGCTTCGTACGTTACGGATATCTAATTTTTGTATTTGCTTTGCTTCAGAAAAATACGGATATTCGGAAAAACGAATATCCGATTAGATATTTACAGATATTTACGAATACTTACGGATACTTCATATATTTTGATTAATACAAATAATCTTAAAATTTCGATGCAGATTTATTCTGTATAATATATTTTTACATGATATATAAGATAAAAATTAAAAGAATTAGTAAATCTACATCTTTTGTAAAAAATTTAAACTTAGTTAACAATTATAATAACACAAAACTTAAGAAAAAAATTTTAGTTATCATAAAATGTTTTTTTCTTTTATGTACTACTTTTATATAAGTAATAATTGGAATAAAATTTATCAAATCATATGTCAGAATACTAATTATATAATTTTATACATATAGAACTTTAAATATAATCAAGATATACATGTATTTATATATTGTCAGATCGAATCGGATATCCGCTTCTCAAAATTTTAATATTTGTGATTTGCTTCGTTTTTAACGGATATTGAATTTTAGTATTTGCTTCGATTTGTAAAGTTACGGATATTTAGATTTTTCGAATCGGATCGAAGCGAATAACGAATCGAATCAAAATTTACGGATATTTTGCCCACCCCTAAATTTAGATTTAGACTAACAAATCATACTTGGCCTCCCATCGTACATCGTTTTCTGGATATCTAATCTGATTATCACACGGAATAATATACGGTGGATAAGACTCATAGTCATAGTCATTCTAGAGCGTGGTTTTGCTAAAAAGTCTACACATTGTTTTTGATTCTCCATGTTACATCATATTACTTTTTGTATAGGGTCTTCTCTTATTTGTTCTTTTCCAATTTTAGCCCCACATTAGGTCATTTATTTACCACCGACACCCACAATAAATACCTTACCTACGGCCGGTTAACCCCACCATAATCACCTTTTAACAAGTAATCAATTTATCTTTTGAAACGAAAAAAAGTAATCAATTATCTTAATGCATTTTACATGTTATCCTTTTGTTATCCTTTTGTTGCTTTCGGTTAATTGGAGTCCACTCGATTAATGCAGTCAGCTAAATATAGGAGGAGACTATGACCGGCCAAATTAGCCGCCGCTTATTATAACATCCTTAAACTACCCGCTCATATGGCCTATATTTACGGTAATGCCACTACATCTGCTTGGATTCCTATTCACTGAAGAAACAGAACGTTACTTACGACCGTGCCAGCAACCGGAAACTATATTATATACAACTATTTTTTTTCTCTAAGCATTTATAGGTACATTTTACTTCTCAGAGAAAACTATATTATATACAATTTTTTTCTAGCTACGATCAGTTTTGTATGTATGTACCACAATAGTAAGTTTGCAAACCTATACTTTCCATATCATCATGACCTGATTTTTGGTGATTCCTTCATCCCCTCTGCGGCGCTTTACCGGTACCGTGTCGCTTAAGCCACCTCAAAATCGCTTCTGCTTTCCTCACTGCACGATCTGATCCTTGCTTCGCAAGCTTCGTAAACGTCCCGTATTGATTCTCCTCTTCGCTCAACATTTTTAATCTTCCAGCCCTGTCTCTGTTTCTGTCACACATGTTAAAGACGATCACCACAGCGTTCTCGTGAGTCACTGGACAGCTCGGTTTCCTCAAGATACTGAGCAGATCACTGATAAACCCTAGATCATGCATTTCTTTAACCCCACGGTTTTGTGTAGAAACCAACGCCAAGAGAGCTAACAACTCAGCCACATTGCTTCCTTCTTTGATCTTATTCGTCAGCACGGGAACCAAACCGGATGAAACAGCTCTTTCTCTGTTCTCCGATACACTACAGATGTTGAAAACAGCAGAGGCAGCCTCAGTGGTGACTAAACCCCCTTCTCCGATTAAACCTATAAGAGCCTTGAGCGTTTCAGAGTTACCGATGATGAGCCTATTAGACTCAATGGCTGAAAGTGACAGCAAAGTCGCTGCAGCGTTTCTCCGCGTCTCAGCTGTCCCCTGCTTCAGAGACTTTGTAAGCAGTGGGATCACAAGAGGGTTTTCAGCAATTACTGTTTTATTCTTCTCAACGATCGAGAGGTTGAACAACGTCGTGACGAGATTCTCCTGAAGCTCAAGATTCAAGTCAACCGCAGAGAGAGGAGTGAGCAACCTGGTGGTGGAATCATGGAGTTGGGAGACAAGGAAGGTCCGGACACTGGCGAATCTCTTGGTCTGTCTGCGTAGCTCTTCTGCAGCTTGTGCCTGATCTGCAGCCGAGGAAGGAGAGGAGATCCGTTGAAGCAATGAGTCTATTCCATCAGTAAACAGCTCAGTAACTATCTCTTCCGATGGTTTTGGCCGCTCGAATTTGTTAGCTAGACACCACTGCGTAATCAACTCATCTACCAAAAGGTTCGGTGTCAAGGATAAATGAGAGAGGACTTGGTTGCTTATGGGACATGTTCGTTCACGCTTCAGCCACTCTTTGATATATCTTTTCTCATAAGTCTGAAATGGAAAATAACAGAGCAAAATTAACACAAACACACCAGTAGCTATGTCTTGAGTCTTTTGTATTTCTATAACACAAAAGAACATACTTGTATACATAATTCTCCATATGTTATATGAGCACATATAACACATATATACACAATCATGTAGTTTCTTGGCAATGTTAAAATGGGTGCATGCATATGTAAATGAAAAATAAAATAAAATTAGTAAAATTACTTTTTTTTTAAGGAAAGAACTTCGAACCTGACCAGAGGCTATGATGACGGGTTCGATCATGATCTTCTTGGAGAGTGTACATTTAAACTCTTTTGGCACATCAACCTTTTCCGGCGACGGAGGAGAAATGATATCAGTCTCCGGTTCAACTTCTCTCAGACAGTTGATGACTCTATTAGCCTTGTCAATCGCTTTCAAGACTCCAGAACTTCCCTCAATCTCTGCGAGATCTTTGCTTCCTCCTCCGTGAGACAAAATCTCTCTTAGTATCTTCTTAAACTCCTGCTTCAGAGTATCAGCGTCTGCCGTCGTGGTTGTTGAATCCGCCATCTCTGCCGGAGAATTTATTCTTGATGATCTCGCAAATATAGAAACTGAAGAATTGGGGAAGTCTCTCTGTCTCTGTTTGCAGTAGAGAGAGAAAGAGAGAAGCAAGAAACGATCTTTGTATCAGTTAGCTTTTCAGTTATGTGTTTGTTTTTTCGTTCCTTTTCTTATTAATCCCTTTTGTTTTCATTACGAACGCCACTTGTGTATATAGCCTGCCACTTCATCTATTCAATTTTTAAAGCGAATTAAATTACATTTACTAGATTCTTGTGGTGGTTTAGAAAAAAGATCCAGATTTTGTCATTAAATTATATCTTTTGGTTAAAGCAAATTCTTCAATGTAGTATTAAATAAAGTATGCTAGTGGTCAAATTAATAATTCTTTTGGCAGACAATTCACTGTATTCATTACTTCCTCCGTTTTCTATTTAATTGTCGTTACTGAAAATTTTCATTTCAAACATTAAGTGTAGTTTTCGAATTTTAAAAATAAAATTCTATGATTTATTTTTCTATTAGTTAAAATATAATTAGGTAGATATGTAATTGTGTTTTTATTTTAGAAATATACAAAATCATATATTTTTTTAATATGTGTATAAATCTAAAACGATAATTAAAATGAATAGGAATAAATATTCACCAGCATTCCACCACCTCTCTAGGCACTTCTTCGTTCTCACAAAAATCTATCTAACTTTTCTATCATTTATATTCACAACCAGAAACTGGATCAGTATATATGTATCAAAAACAAACTATTTTTATGTATAAAAAGACCTTATTTTGGTGGTTCATTCATATATCTCTTCAACAAGTACCGAGTCCTTGAGCCACTTTAAAATCGTCTCAGCTCCTCTTATCGCTACACAACATGTTCCTTGCGTTGCAAACTTCCTAAATGTCCCGTATTTACCACTTACCTTCAACTACTTTCTCTGTTTCTGTCACCCGTTCTTCTCAAGCAGAACATGCGACGAGCGACCTCATTAAGTCTTTGATAAAAAAAAGAGAAACAAAGCATACACATGTATCTACACATTCAATACGCATATATAAAAACATACACAACCTTTGAGATTCTTGCATAGTCAAACCAAAACTGTGATTCTTTACGTCTGTGGTTGGATTATCGGTTAGGACTTCTAGCCAAAGCTGACATGTAAACCATCTTAACCGTCTCATATACATTCCTAGTGCTGATTCTTCTCTTCTTTGACCGGTCCGTTGCGGAAGCAACGTAAGCGACGGTGTAGGGTACATAAAGTGTTTGAAAAAATTTTACAGCTAAATTTGTCCAGTAAATTTTTTATTTCAAATCACCTAGCTGATTAAGATGCACATTTCAGTTTTGATTAGGGCATCTAATAGATATGAACCCGCGCTGTGAATCTTTATTCATCCTTCGCAGAGATGACCGCAGAAAAAAAACTTCAGAGCTAGGGGAAGATAGCCAGCAAGCTTAGTGTTTTCAGTAGGGAGCCCGGCCGATAAATCCATCTGGCGCAAAGATTTCTACAAATGCAGATTGGCAAAATATATCTGAAGAGATTCAGTTGTGGATGGAAAACCCAACTCGTATATAAGCTTGATCCCATTAGCTCTCAATAGCTGATTGTCTTCAGTGGTCACGATGAGCCTACTTCCAGAACCAGACCACTGAGATCGCTTCACTATGACACCAAGTTGTTTTTTATCTTATTTATCAACATAATCAAGAACAACAAGAACTTTCAGATCCAGAAATCTCTGCTTTACCAAACCAACAATCATCCATCTTCAAATGGTTATGAGCGATAACTTGAGACAGAAATTGTTCTTACAAACGCAACTTTGCTATTACTGTTAAAGTACAATTATTTTCTTCGAACCTTAACGAAGACCAGACTGAGTGTCCCTGGGTGTTTAGATTGAGCTTTCTCTTCTTGGAAAATTAATCTGAACAGAATCACAAAATATATATAAACAATATGACAGTTTCATATCCTCGCTCGTTTCGTGCTCCTTGTCTCTGCATCATCATCACATCTAGATTCTTCTCCTTCTTCATTTTTATCTACATCATCGTCCTTTTTATCCTCATCAACCCTATCATTATCACCATCACCAGTTTCGTTCTCTTCGTCCTCATCACTTCCAGATTCTTCGTCGTCCTCCAAATTTTGTACACCACAAGCTTTCACCTTCCAATTTTTATAAAAAACGTTGAACTCAAACGCAAGCTCGCTGAAAGTGGCTTCTGCGACTTCAGGGAAATCCTGGTCTAGAAAGAAAGAATCTTCAAATGTATACAGAAAGTCGTCAGATGCATATAGATAAGGCATGTCGCGCATGTGTGATCCATATTGGACAGTGAGCTCATTTTGTTTATCTGTGAACCAACAAGATACACGCATCGATAACTTCTCATCCTGGACATAATCTTCATCATCGTCGAGATTAATAATGCCTCTTGAGAGCAAGATGCAAGCTTTGAATCTAAGGGATGGAGGAAGAGATTGTGGCATCTGATTGATCCTTAGTGAACCTGAAGTAGATCGGTAAATGAAGTGTGCAGGCACTTCTACACCCGGTACGAGCGTAGATTCACCATCATCATCACTGTCATCTTCGTCAACAACATCATCACTGTTATATCCTTCAACATCATCATGGACCAAAAGTTGTACACCGCAGCCTTTCACCTTCCAGAGGTTACCATTGCCTATGAACTCAAACACAAGCTCGCTCAAAGTGGCTTCTCCGGCTTGAGGGCAATCCTGGTTTAGACAGAAAGAATCTTCAAATATATACAGATGGTCTTCATTTTTTTTGGAATAATTATAATAGTCTCTAAATCCGCCATATCTACATTGCATATGGTACTGATTTGATCCATATTGGATAGTGAGGCCATTCTGTTTACCCATGACGTGACAAGACACACCACCCATCAGTAGTTCTTCCTTCTCTAAACTATCTTCTTTTGACAGCAAGATGCAAGCTTTGAATCTCAAGGATGAAGGAAGAGGTCTTGGCATCAGATTGATCGTCAGGAACCTGAAGTAGCTTGGTGAGTGAAGTGTGCAGGCACTTCTTCACCCGGTAAGAGTGCACATTTGCAGTCTGATGTGTAGATGAGCTCTTTCGCGTTTTGATTCAGGCTGAGGCAGCCAGCAAAGTTTAGGCATATATTTGGATTATGAAAAGAAGAGTCTATTCTCTCTAAGCATACACAACAGTCTGCATCTATACAGAGAAGGGAGTCTGGAAGCGGTGGAAGTGCTTTGAGATAAGGGCATCCTTTGAAGTCAAGCTTAGTTAGTCCCGAGATACATCTAATGCAATTTGGAATAGTGTTCATGAGACCCCTTAAACATAATGATAGCGCCTTCTTCGTGGGTAGACATCACGGTAAAATGTAGTGAACATCTAAGTCTGATACTAATCTCCAACTGCACTCCGAGTCAGGGCCCTTCCACTCGATTACTGCTTCAAATAAGTCAGGGTTATATTCATATTCATTTTCACTCACATAATCATGCTCACTTTTGCCACTCTTACGCAAACCAAGAAACTCAAGTTTCTCCAACTTAGAAATGTTTCGAGATATCTTTTTCAGCTCCTCGCATCCATTCATAATTAGTTTACGCAGACGAGACAGATTCTCGATCCATGGAGGAATTTCCACTATCCTTGTCTTGCACAACACCAACTCTTCAATGCTGTCAGGTACATTTGGAAACTCCTTGATGTTTCTACACCCAGACATATCCAATTTATTAAGACGAGCCAAATAAGATCTGATTGATGATGGCACTTCCCTTATCCCAGTCCCTCTCAGATGGAGTGTTTTCAAACTCGAGCAACCACTGAGTATTTCAAGATTCAAGCAACCAGTGAGTTCTTTCAAACCCGCGCTCTCAGAGAGGTTCAGTTCCTCGAGATTGATTAATCTACCCATAGAAGAGGGAAGCTCCTTCAAAAGAAAGCATCGGCTAAGTATGCACCTTTTAAGCTTAGTGGCATTGCCAATCGTGCTTGTGAGCTCTAACAAACCTCCGCAGCCATGAAGAACTAGTTCCTCGAGACTAGTTGCATTTGTGAGATCTGGTAGGTCTTTCAGATACCGAGAACGACTCAAAACCATCCGCTTGAGGCGCTGGAGAGGCTATACAAAAATAGAGATAATCTTTAGAGAAATATTGACTAATCGTCCTTTACATGCAATACAATACAAACAAAATAAAGTGCTGACTATTTTTACCTTGATTCCATCCCAAAGCTTCTCAAGTTTGCTTTCTCTCATGATAAGTTCGACAAGAAACCTGCCAGAGAACTTGGAAGGCAAAAATGTCAATGGGCATTTGGGCCACTCTAGAAGTCTGAGTTTGTCTGGAAGACAGCTGAGGCCTTTGTCGGGTATGCGTACGTTATAAGAGTAAACACTTAGAAGCTGGAGATTCTTCATCCCCTGGAAGGCACTTTTACTTATTTGGATATCTCTCCTTCTTTCTTCTAGCTTTATGCCTAGAACTTTTGCAGTACCCTAGAATACATTATTCAAAAGAAGTTAACCTCAGCTTAGGAAAATCAAGGAGACAGAAGAAGACTAGAGATGTAAACAAAGAAACTTACACTATCTTCATCTTCAAGGAATTCAGAAATATCCCTGGTATCCATCAAGAACTGTCGCTTTCCAATCTGCTTCGTCTTTTTCTTGACAATATCTCTACCCATTTGTTGTAGTAATGTGTGCATCCTTACTTTTCCGTATTCTGTGTATATTAGACTTTTCTGCTCTAAGTTATGAAGCCCATATTCGACTTGTAAATCACAATCTTCTAGACAACGTTTAACTCGATCAACCTCGAAACCAACAAAGAAACATGCAATGTACAGAAAAAGAGTTTTATCTTTATCATCATTTAAGCTGTTGTAGCCAAACATTAGAATTGATTCAATTCCTTTGTGAAGGCTCAACTTGAGCCTTGGTAGTGCATTTTCCCACTCGTTTCCTCGTAAAGACGATCCCAAGACTTTCAGGCCTAGAGGAAGACGACCAACAAGTTCAGTAACTTCCCAAGCAAGCCCATAAAAATCATCAGGTGGAGTTTTTTGACGAAAAGCATATTGGCAGAAGATCTCAAATGCCTCAACTTCATCTGGAAGTTTCATATCGTAAATAGAGTTGACGTATTGTGACTTGAGAAGGTCTCTATCTTCGGTTGTAATGACAATCATACTTCCAGGACCAAACCAATCAGGCTTGTTTGCCATTGCCTCTAGTTTCAACAAGCAATCCACTTCATCAAGAACAATCAACACTCTTTTGTCTCTCAGCCTTTGTTCAACCACTCCCAGGTGATCAAGCTTAATATCCTCTTGGTCGAAAAGCCGAGACAGTAACTCTTTCTGATATTCCAGCTTGAATTTATAATCGGAGCCACCGAGAGAAGGCAACTCTTTACTTCCTCTGATATCCTCAATAAACGTGCTGAACTCAAAATCAAGAGAAAACCGGTTGTACAAAACTCTGGCAGTGCTCGTTTTACCAATCCCAGCAGGACCCACGATCCCTATGATCTTAACTTTATCATCTGCTTGTTTGCTCAACAACAACTTTATCTCCTCGATACGAGCATTCATGCCAACAAAGTCATCAAAATCTTTTGTCGATCATCTTAGCTTCATCTTCCCTGACAAAAACAGAGGCGATCCATTAAAAACAGACATCAAGAAATGTAGCTTCTAGTATGAAGATCATACAATGAGTATTAAGTATTGCAAGAGAGGAGGAGTATTATTTCTCATTTACAGCATATTATATGCCTATAATGAGAGCTTTCCATTAACTCCTATCTATACAAATAAATACTCAAGTGGAAGTGAAAGTGAACAAACCAGATGTTAGAGTGATAACCAGCTATATCCGCGACAGCCTTCAAAGCTTGCCTCCATACCTGCTTCACCTCTTCTGTTTTTCCCTCACAGGTTTTGTTAAAGGCATCTCCGAAAGCTCCGGTTTGGTTCCTAACATCAGATGGATCCACTCCATAGAAAATAGGTATCACTGTTTGTTGATCCCTTTCTCTGCCCTCCATGAGTTCCTTCAACTCATCTGGCTCTTTTTTCCTGCCCTTCATGATTTCCACTAACTCATCCAAACACCAGCTTGAAGAAGCGTAGTTAATGGATAGCAAGACAACAGCAACCCTTGATTCTCTGATCGCTTGTACGAGCTCGGGACCAATAGACTGGCCTCGCTGAATGTCATTATCAATGAACGGTCTGATTCCTTTGCTTTCGAGCTTTTCCAACAAGTGACTAAGAAAGTTTTTGCGCACGTCTTCTCCACGGAAGCTCGGGAAGATATCATGCTTCCAAGTGAGAAAAGAAGAAGCCATGAATAGAGAGAGCACGCAAGAAACTGAAGAACGGGATCAGAATACAATAATGATTTCAGCAAAGAGAGAAATAGCAACAATGGCGCAGAACCACCACACAAAAGAATCCAAAAACAGAGTAAATAGATAAAAGACACAAATGAATAGAGTATCACAACACAATAATGATTTCAGCAAAGAGAGAAATAGAACCAATGACGCAGAACCACCGCACAAAAGAATCCAAAGACAGTAAATAGACAAAAAGACACAAGTAGAGAGGAATAGGATTTAACAATTTCAATAAAATTAAATTTACCAAAAGACCACATAATGGTGTAAAAATATTCTCTTCCTAATGAAATATTTCTAACACCCATTTATTATGAATTTCTCCTCCTTTTTTCTTATTTCATAATTAGCCTTGCCCTGTTGCAGAAAGGAACAAGCTTTGAATAGGGCATAAGCGTTAAGAGATTCCACTGGTTGGCAGATAGATTACGTTTTACAGACCCCAAGAAAAGAGACGCACAGGGAAAGACTAAAGGGTTGATAAACTAGAGATTAGATGTGCTTGTAATCTCTATCATCTGCATTCGTTTGTGTTATATTCAGACAGAATACAAATTAATTATAATCTCTGCATTGTTAGTTCTTCAGTAAACGGAATACAAATCAGAGACAGCAAATGTCAATTAAAAGTAGCAACACTCAATCCCCTCTTTAGCACTTCTCACTCTCACAAAACCTAGACAATTTTTCCATCAAAGCTTTATCATATTTAAATCTTTCTATTCACAATCAAATTGGATCAGTTATGTATCAATATATCAAAACTAAGTTTATAAAATCAAAAGACGTGAAACCCAAGAAACTCGAGAATTGGAGAAAACAAGGAATAAAAGCGAGGCAATTGAGTTTGTTATTATTATTCGGTTATTCCCTTTTATTATTATCCGCCACGTCATACCCGCTTGGTCCAACTAACCAGAAGGATATTTTGATTAATGGAGTCACAACTATAAAACCAGTTTTCAGAAGACTAGCCGGCTACTTCAGCCGCATACACCAAAGCTCTAAACTCTAAACCTATTTTATCAACATAATCAAGAACAGCAAGAACTTTCAGATCCAGAAATCTTTCCTTTACCAAACCTAAAATCATGCATCTTCATATGTTATGAACGATAACTTGAGACAGGAATTGTTCTCACAAACGCAACTTTGCTATTACTGTTCCAAGTGTAGAACAATGTCCCTACTGTGTTTAGATTGAGCTTCTCTTCTTGGAAAATTAAATTGCACAGAATTACAAAATATATTACAACATGACAGTCATATACCTACAGAAGGCTGAATCTCATTCGTTTCTTGCTTCTTGTCTCTGCATCTTCATCACGTCTAGATTTGTCTCCTTCTTGAGTTTTATCTACATCATCATCCTTTATATCCTCCCCAGCCCCATAATTATTACCATCTTCCTCCTTCTCACGTCCAGATTCTTCTTTGTTCTCCAGAAGCTGTACACCACAAGCCTTCACATTCCATTTCTTATAAAAGACTTTGAAATGAAACACAAGCTCATTGAAAGTGGTTTCTTCGGGTTCAGGGAAGTCCTGGTCTAGACAGAAAGAATCTTCAAATGTATACAGACGTTCCTCCCATCCACTTATATAAGGCATGTCGCGCTGGTTTGATCCATATTGGACAGTCGGGCCATTTTGTTTACCCCTAAACCTACAAGACACACGCATCGATAAGTTCTTCTCCTCTCCATGGTCATCACGGTCATCAAATAAATAATTAAGGCGCCAAGACACAATGTCTTCATCATCCACGAGATTAGTAGTTCCTCTTGACAGCAAGATGCAAGCTTTGAATCTTAAGGAAGGAGGAAGAGGTCCTGGAGTCTGATTGATCTTTAGGAAACCTGAAGTAGCTCGGTAAGTGAAGTGTGCAGGCACTTCTACACCCGGTAGGAGCATAGATTCATCGTGATCACTTTCAACTTCGTCACTATCATCATGATCACTTTCAACTTTGTTCCCATCATCATCATCATCATCATCATCATTGGCTGCGTTTATGTCAGTAATAGAATCAGGGAACAAAAGTCGTACACCGCAGCCTTTCACCTTCCAGATGTTACCATGGACTAGGAACTCAAATACAAGCTTGCTCAAATTGTCTTCTCCGGTCTCAGGGCAATCCTGGTTTAGACAGAAAGAATCTTCAAATATATACAAATGATCTTCCTCTTCTTCAAATCCAAACGCCATATGGTGCTCATTTGAACCATATAGGATAGTGAGGCCATTCTGTTTACCAATGACGTTACAAGACACACCATCCTTGTCCATATTGAAAACCTCATCGCATATTGACAGCAAGATGCAAGCTTTGAATCTAAAGGATGAAGGAAGAGGTCTTGGAGTCAGATTGATTGTCAGGGAACCTGAGTCAGCTTGGTGAGGAAAGTGTTCAGGCACTTCTTCACCCGGTAATAACACATATTTGCAGTCTGATGTGTGGATGAGCTTTTTAGCGTTTCGACTCAGGCCATAACAGCCAGCAAAGTTTAGGCAAATATTAGGATTATGAAAAGAAGAGTCTATTCTCTCTAAGCATACACAGTCTTCTGCATCTATAGACAGAAGGGAGTCTGGAAGCGTTGGAAGTGCTTCGAGCACTCTGAATCCTGTGACGTCAAGCTTAATGAGCCCCGAGAGACGTGTGATGCAATCTGGAATAGTGTTGAGGCCACCACTCCGTAAACATAATGATAGCGCCGTTGAAGGTAGACATCTCGATAAAATGTAGTCAACATCTAAGTCTGATGCTAATAATAACCTCCTATTAGGGGCCCACTCGATTACCACTTCAAATAAGTCAGGAAAATCTTCAAATTCTTCGTCACCCCAACAACATTGATCAATTTCGCCACTCTTGCGCAGAACAAGAAAATCGAGTTTCTCCAACTTGGAAATATTTGGAGATATCTTTTTCAGCTCCTCGCATCCATACATAGTTAGTTTACGCAGATGAGACAGATTCTCAATCCATGGAGGAATTTCCTCTATCATTGTCTTGCACAACACCAAGTCTTCAATGCTGTCAGGAACATTTGGGAACTCCTTGAGGTTTCTACACCCATACATATTCAATCGATTAATATGAGCCAAATAAAATCTGATTGATGATGGCACTTCCCTTATCCCAGTCCCTCTCAGATGGAGTGTTTTCAAACTCGAGCAACCACTGAGTATTTCAAGATTCAAGAAACCACTGAGTTCTTTCAAACCCGTGCTCTCAGAGAGGTACAGTTCCTCGAGATTGATTAATCTACCCATAGAAGAGGGAAGCTCCTTCAAAAGAAAGCAACAGCTAAGTATGCATTTCTTAAGCTTAGTGGCATTGCCAATCGTGCTTGTGAGCTCTAACAAACCTATGCACTCGTGGAGATCTAGTTCCTCTAAGCTTGTTGCATTTGTGAGATCTGGAATTTCTTTCAGACACCAAGACTCCCTCAAAACCATCCGTTTGAGCCGCTGGAGAGGCTATACAAAAAAAAAAGAGATAAGCTTTAGAAAAATGACTAATCATGTTACACTCAATGCAATACAAGAAAAAGTGCTGACTATTATATTTTACTTTGATTCCATCCCAAAGCTTCTCAAGTTTGCTTCCTGGCATGATAAGTTCGACAAGAAACTTGCCAGAGAACTTGGAAGGCAAAAATATCAATGGACATCTGGGCCACTCTAGAAGTCTGAGTTTGTCAGGAAGACAGCTGAGGCCTTCTTCGGGTATGCGCACGTTACTAGAGTCGACTAACAGAAACTGGAGATTCTTCATCCCTTGGAAGGCACTTTCACTTATTTGGATATCCCCCTTTCGCCAATGTACTAACTTTATGCCTAGAATTTTCCCAGTACCCTAGAAAAGATTATTCAAAAAGAAATTAACCTCAGCTTAAGAAAACCAAAGAGACAGAAGACTAGAGAGAAACTTACAATATCTTCATCTTCAAGTAATTCAGAAATATCCTTTGTATCCATCAAGAACCGTCGCTTTCCAATTTCCTCTGTCTTTTTCTTGACAATATCTCTACCCATTTGTTGCAGTAATGTGTGCATCCGTACGTATCCGCCTTCAGTGGATATGAGACTTTTCTGCTGTAAGTTTTGAAGTCCATGGTCGACATCCAAATCACAATCTTCAAGAAAACATTTAACGCGATCAACTGTGAAACCAACAAAGAGACATGCAACATACAGAAAAAGAGCTCTGTCTTTATCATCACTTAAACCATTGTAGCCAAACATTAGAAATGGTTCAATTCCTTTGTCAAGGCTAGACTTGAGCCTTGGTACTGCACTTATCCACTCGTCCCTCGACTTTCCTCGTAGAGACAATCCCAAGACTCTCAGGCCTAGAGGAAGATGACCAGCAAGCTTAGTAATTCCCCAAGCAAACTCGTAAAAATCAACATATTGAGTTTTCTGATGAGCCAATTGAAATTTACAATTATCGGAGTCACCGAGGGAAGTCATCTCATTACTTCCCCTGACATACTCAATAAACTCTCTGAACTGAAAATCAAAGGAGAATCGGGTTCGCAAATCTCTGACAATGCTAGGACCATAAGCTATTGACTTTTGACCAAAAGCATAGTTGCAGAAGATCTGAAACGCCTCAACTTCATCCGGAAGTTTCACATCGTAAATACATTTGATGCCTTGTGCCTTGAGAAGGCTTCTATCTTCTGTTGTAATGATAATAACACTTCCGTGTCCAAACCAATCAGGCTTCTTTGCCATTGCCTCTA
>OVBX01000764.1:0-33640 GCA_900406325.1 Erucastrum elatum
TGTTAAACTTGTGAATTATTTCACACTGATTTTATTTTTAGTATTTTAATTTAAATAAAAATTTAATATTTTTAAACTATTATTGTTTTGTCATAGACCCGTTATGTATTGATAAAATCTGCTTTTGTGTATTTTAAAAAAAATATATATGGTTTTTTATTTTAAATGTAACAAAAAAGAGCAATCCTTAAAAATAAGACCGTAGTAGACCTAGTCGTTAGGCAGTTAACATATTTAAGGATTTCAATTAGTGGTGGTGGTTATCATATTAAGTACTTTGTATACGAGAAAAGCTCATGTTGCATTTTAATTTAATTTATCATTTTAATTAATGGCACAACTGTAATTTTCTCATCATCTTTCCTAGAGTATTCTTTTTAAGGATTTAGACTCTGTAAATCTATTTTCATGGTGGTCATCAATTATTTTCCGATATATATCAAATTGTTGTGTGATTGCGTATTAGTTATGTCTCAGACACATAGATCTTCCCTAAACCATCAAACATGCCCTTTTCTAAATTTTGTAGTCTCATCAGTAAGTAGAATAAAAGAAAACAGCTTCAAAGTGATTTCAGGAACCACAAATAGATCGATTGAATCTTGTACTCTTTGTTTGTTGGTACTTGAGAAATGACTGGATGATCCTAAAAAGGGATTACAAAGAAAAGCGTTATAAAATAATATAGTGGTTAGAAGAAATAATGTGGTTACTGTTTTGATATAAATTAATGCAGTTATATTAAAATCCGTTGATATAAATTAATGCAGTTATATTAAAATCAGTCTAATTAAAAAGTTAGACATAACTTTCTATTAATGGGTCATACAGAAGAATTAATAGAATAGAAAACCGAACAATTTTTTTGAAAAAATGTTTGAAAATATAATTTTAATATATTGTTATATATATTATAAATGGGTTGATATGATCTTCATTAACTTTAAGCAAAATCAAATTTAATAAATATTTTTAATGTAACAATCTATTTAAAATCCGTTAAACTAAATTAATTTATATGAATATAAATTTGATTTCTGGAATTTTTTTTGTTAAATAAATACTTAAAATTTAAATTAGATATGGAACATATTATTAGGTAATCAATAAGAACAAAGAAAAAAAATACAAAAATGTACTTACCATTTTGAATAAAAAAAGTATACACGTAAAATTATTTTCTTAGGATAAGCATTTGAAGTTCCTACAATTCTAGAATAAAAAAAATATCTCACGTTATATATTAAGATTCAGTTTGACTGCTCCACTTAAAGGTGGTTATCTGAAGGTGGTTAATATCTCGGCTCATCTAAAGTGGTTATACACTATATGTCAATAATTAGAAGGTGGTTACTATATAGATGCAGTTACAAAGTAAATTATAAAATAATTAAATGGATATAAGATATATCAATTGGACTTGATGAAGAATTAATAGAATAGATATATAATGCAAGATCGGAAGATATAATTCACACGACAGTTTCGTTACAAAAAGTTTAGATTCAATCAACAACAGCAAAAATCAATCATTTGATTGAGAATATGAGCACAACGGACAACGGTAGATTTTTCTATAACGGTAATTAGATTTTGTTCTAATCACAACATGGCTCATATGCTAATCAATTATTATGTTTATAATTCATGATTACAAATTACTGCACTTTCATAATGTTGTAAATGGCTGAATTCGGTTTAAAATTTTTTATTTCTTTAGTGGAAAAGTTTAAAAAGGGAAAATGGAGGGTTTAAAGCAAATAGAAAAAGTTAATAAAAAGGGATACAAGCTTGCATGAAAAGTGAAAGTGTCGCAAGGAAGAGTCGAAGGCGCGAAGGCTAACGAACTATATAACGTGGCGCCAAATCAACTGTCAGAATCCGACCGAGATTCCACTTTACCTAGTGGTTAAAAAATTACTGTTTCGTCGGCGTCAGTGATTTAATGAGTCATTTTCTTGTTTTCAAATACGTTAACGAAACTACAAGTATATATAACAAATTAATACATAATGCCTTTACAAATCTAATTCTGACACTGCATAACAGCCTAGGTGCCAGAACCGTGCTCTGTTCAACAGCAACAAACCAACGACAGGTTTATAGTTTGGTTAACCTCTTCTTTTTTAACTTTCCAATTTTCCATACATAGTAAAAGGTATATTCAGGGTATATCTTGAACAAAAAAAAAGTAAAAGCTATACTCACTACTCAGGGATAAAGCAATAAATATTACTCCTACAAATTTATGCCGCACTTCCTTCACTTGTATGACATAATATGTGATGGATGATTCTCAGACATTTTCATATGCAATAGAGAATAGAGAGTGGTACTTTAAGATATTTACAATGATACATTAGTTTGCTAGTTATTACTAGCCACTAGGTGAGATGTTATATTATGATCCAAGTATTACTATCGAAATATACAACGGAATGTCAAAATAGTTATTTGTGTGTTCATCTAAAGACAGTGATATGTTAATAGATTCTGGTCGAATTTTCATATGTACTATAGGAAAAGTAAAAACAAAGTAATGCTTCAAGATACGGAGAATGTAAATCTTGCGTTACATTGGTCGAGATTTGAACGTACAAGAATGAAAATCTACTTTATATATATATATATATATATGTCTTGGGAACAAACGAAGGATCAGAAAATCCGACAGACGTAATCTCGTTTAGGTTAGAGGCGTGTGAGAAAAGTCTTTCTCCCTCTAATAAAAAAATAGGCAATAGTGAATAAGAAAATAACAACTCATAGTAACGGAGTCCAGTTAACGGTGTGTGGAATCTTGTGGTTTCACGGGACTTCCAAGCCAACGAGAGTCAAAGAAGATGGACGTAAGGAAAGGACGGTCTGTGTGTGGGTTCATGGCTCATAAGTGACAAGAACTCACGCAAGACACGTGCACCGAAGCTTTTCCCACAAAGGTAGGACCCCTTCTTTAGCACCATCCTACTACACCTAGACTTAAACGACATCTGCGTCTACATGTAATCAATCAGTGGTGAGATGTCGTTTAGTCTACATGTAATCAATCAGTGGAAGGGAAGTAAAATGTTATAACAATATAGGGTTTGTGTGTCTAACTAAAATTCAACCACCACCTAACAATACATTAAACATGATAATGTGACCGAATAAGCTTAACCTCTTTTATTTTTGCTTAAAATATAAGCTTTACTTTGCAAAACCTAATTGTATATTGACGTGTTTATAAAGAGAAACTCAATGCTGAGACAAGAGTATATAAAAACAAGATTAAAGGACAGTATAATGCACAAAAGGTAATATATATGTATGATATTATATTTGTTTGTGTATTACACAATTAAGACAATGGAATAAACAAAAACCTAACAAAACTGAGACACGATAGAGGCACCGAGGAAGTGGTCTGCCGTATAGTTTAGGTAAAGCGTAATACGACTGCGTGCCGGTTTGCCGTTTGCCCCACTCTTTTTGATCATTTGATGCCTTCCTTTTCCGTTTACTCTCTGCACTTCACGCCGTCCAAGCCTTGCTTATATTATATCTGGGGCTTAATTCAAATCCTCAATCTCCCAATTTCTCTTAACACCATGAGCCGGCGATTCGTTTCGTTTTCGGTGATTGAGGCCGTGAGACAACTTCGGTGGTGACGAAATCTCTGAGGGTACACCGTTGACAGAGCTTGGCTGGTCTTGGACACCCCGGCCGACAAAGTCGCGGACAATCTGATTTGGAGGTCATCGGTGTTTAAACCGGAGCGGAGGTTTTGCCTCCCTGTCTTTTTCCTTCACCTGCTTACCTTCCTTGTGTGTGTTTTTGATGTTTGTATTTTCTTTGCTCTTGTAATCTAGGAGGGACTGTTTCTCCGGTTAACCGGATTTTCGGTACTGTTTCCGATGCCCCCATTAAAGGGGATGATATTTAATGAATTTCAAATTAGAAAAAAAAATCTTGTTTACTTCATATCGTATTATGTGTACGTAAGACCTTACGTTATAGGAGAGTTCTACGAGACATCTCTTTTTATTTTCTTCCAAACTTTTTCATAAATATTTCAATAAGTTCCTTAAATAACCCTGGTTGAACTGTGAAATCGCGAGTCAAACCCATTAACGCAAGACTAGTGTCGGTGTCGGTGGGTGGGTACTAGCGTCAAATGACATTAGGTCAAACTGGAATTTGAACCATCCAAACAAGAGAGCATCGACATTGACATGTTTATGTGATTTAAATAAATCTATTCTCCAGAGTTACTGTCTTACTGCTAATCCCTTGATTAGGGAAGCATCTCTTAATTAATACAAGTGGGGCTAATGGATTCAAACTCTCTTCAGATCCAAGAACCCAAGATTTATAACTGACATTCAAGGAAATTTACGACAAAAACAGCAAAAAAATATGCAGACATTTTAAGAGATTATTATTTAACGATTCTTAATTAACCAGCTGTAAAGTTGGATTTTTAGTTTAAAACGGATGAACAGGTGATCATCATGTTGTAAAACGCAATATGTATTACTGCTTCGGTTGCCTTGTTAATGATGGGATAGTTTTCCTATATCAACGTAACATTCATAGACCACGTTTGAAACAATTGATTTCGGTTATATGATGGTTAGTAGATTTAAGCTTTTGTTAAAACCCAACATACACTTTGATATGTTGTGAATTTTTTTTGTTCACCCATACGTTGTAAAATTTCTTATAGTTTTCCATCATAAACACTTTGATGAACCATATTAATTAACATTACTAGAACTACAACATCATGTTTTAACTGGTGTATATAACCATCTTCCGATGATTTTTAGGATAATGTTAACCGGTTGATTTATTATGCGAAAGTCTCGTACATATGTAAGTGACATGTACACTACTGTGTTTGGAAGCGGAAGAAGACACATGTATGATGCGAATCCAGTTCAACATCTACTACTAATCAAGAAATCAAACTCACAGCAGTATACAATAAATATTAAAATATTTAATAAACCAAACAAAGAAAAAGAAAGAAAAACCTCAATCAAACGTGCCTCCTTTTTTCCTTTTTTGCTGATATCATAATCACTGTCTTTCCTTTTTAATCTTTATTTTTTTTTTCTGTTTATAAAACAATTAATAAATGCGTAAAAATTGGTGGGAAAGCGTCGGTAGCTCACTCACGACCACGTAGTGCACTTGTGAAGTGTGCAATAAAAACCCTTTCTTCTTCTCTTCCTTCTCCTTCGTCTTCTTCCTTTCTCTCTCTTCTAAAACCATTTTTTCTTCTTCTTCACAGAGACAGAGCTACACAAACACTGAAGAAGAAACTTATACAACTCTTGAAGGTCAATGTGGGACATGGGGACTAGAGATTCCTCTCCACGACTGATTCTCTGGCTCTGCTTAGGCTTCTTGATTCTAGGAGTTGGATTTGTTCAATGCGGCGTTACTTATGACCGTAAAGCACTTCTCATCAATGGACAGAGACGAATCCTCTTCTCTGGCTCTATACATTACCCTCGAAGTACACCTGATGTAAGATTTGGATTAGAAAAAGGCCTAAACTTTATTTCTGGGCTTTAACGAAAATGCCCTAAACTCTATTTCTTGTTTTCAAAGTAATCAACTTTCTGGTGTTATTGTTGTTGTTTAGATGTGGGAAGGTTTGATTCAAAAGGCGAAAGATGGAGGCATTGATGTGATTGAGACTTATGTCTTCTGGAATCTCCATGAGCCTTCTCCTGGCAAAGTAACGTGGTTTCTTCAGTTCTGTTCCAAGTTCTTACATTATGTTCTGTCTTTTTTTGACAGTTAGTATTTTATTCTCTTCAGTATGATTTTGATGGGAGGAATGATTTGGTGAGATTCGTGAAGACCATTCACAAAGCTGGTTTATATGCTCATCTTCGCATTGGACCTTATGTTTGTGCTGAGTGGAATTTTGGGTAAATAACCAAAGTTACTTTGACCTTTTGTCTTGTCTCTTTAGATTCAATTGACTCAACTCTTAAGTTGTTGTTTTTGGTAATGAGCAGAGGATTCCCTGTTTGGTTGAAGTATGTTCCTGGAATCAGCTTCAGAACAGATAACGAGCCTTTCAAGGTCTCTTACGAGATTACATTATTCATTTACTTAATTAGATGTTAGGAAAACTTGTGATATTAATGTTCTGGTGATGACGTTGCAGAGAGCTATGAAAGGATTCACAGAGAGAATAGTTGAGCTGATGAAGAGTGAGGAGTTGTATGAGTCTCAGGGTGGCCCTATTATCCTTTCTCAGGTTAATACTTTAATTGAACAGATTAGTAGTCTGATTACTTATCATGAAGTTAACAGAAAGGTGTCTTGTCTTTTATCTGAATTTAGATTGAGAATGAGTATGGAAGACAAGGGCAGTTATTAGGTGCTGAAGGTCACAACTACATGACATGGGCTGCTAAAATGGCTATAGCAACTGAGACTGGTGTCCCCTGGGTGATGTGCAAAGAAGACGATGCCCCTGACCCTGTGGTGAGTTTAAAGCTTTGTAATAACTTACTGAGTATTTGGTTGAACTCAAAACTAAATTGCATTGGTATTGAAAACAGATTAACACATGCAACGGTTTCTACTGTGATTCATTTGCTCCGAACAAGCCATACAAGCCAACCATTTGGACAGAGGCATGGAGTGGCTGGTTAGTATATTCATTTACTTACATGGACTAATCATTTCCTAATCGATAATCTTTTTTATATATATTTTTTGAACTGATGTAATCTTAAGGTTCACTGAGTTCGGTGGGCCAATGCACCATAGACCAGTTCAAGATCTGGCTTTTGCTGTTGCACGTTTCATACAAAAAGGAGGATCCTTTGTTAACTATTACATGGTATGTAGAGTTAACCTCTTAGCTAAACGTTTTGGGTATAAAATTTTGGTTTCCCTGAAGGCAAATCTTTCTCTGTTTCCCTTTGAGAACAGTATCATGGAGGAACTAACTTTGGAAGAACAGCCGGAGGTCCATTTGTCACCACCAGCTATGATTATGATGCCCCCATTGACGAATATGGTAAAGGGCAAGAAACTAATAAAAATTCCTCCACATTCATTGGAATATAAGGCTAATGAGATGTTTTGTTAAATGTTGAATAGGTTTAATCAGGGAACCTAAATATGGTCATCTAAAGGAGCTCCACAAAGCTATCAAGATGTGTGAAAAAACTCTGGTTTCAACTGATCCTGTTGTCACATCTTTAGGAAACAAGCAACAGGTGTGGAATTGCTTTAATTTTGATAGATATTATTTGGCTTAGCTCTGTACCTTTTACTAAACTCTTGTCACCTTATTCTCTCAGGCTCATGTATACTCTTCAGAGTCAGGAGATTGTTCAGCTTTCCTTGCAAACTATGACACAGAAACGGCATCAAAAGTATTGTTTAACAACGTTCATTACAACTTGCCTCCTTGGTCTATCAGCATTCTTCCTGACTGTAGAAATGCAGTCTTCAATACTGCAAAGGTAAAGTGTATAATCATTATTGTTCGAAATTAGGATACTCAGATTGTTTTTTAATGTGACTTTTTTGATAATCATAGGTCTCTCTTTTTTTGATATTTCAGGTTGGAGTTCAAACATCACAGATGGAAATGTTACCAACCAACACACCTAACTTCCAGTGGCAGAGTTATTTGGAAGATCTTTCATCTCTAGATGACAGCTCCACATTCACCACTCAAGGGCTCTTGGAGCAGATAAACGTCACGCGTGACACAAGCGATTATCTTTGGTACATGACCAGGTAAAAAAAACACATGTGCTAGTTATAGCTGCAATGTGATTCTCAGGACTTGCTAAACCAACATTTGGAATTTTTATGTAGTGTTGATATTGGCGAAACTGAATCATTCTTGCATGGAGGAGAGCTACCAACTCTCATTATCCAGTCAACAGGCCATGCTGTGCATATATTTGTCAATGGACAACTTTCAGGTATATGATACTAACTTTACTTCATTTAACTTCCATTAGAGAGTTTCTGATATGCAATATATAAATTGCAGGTTCTGCATTTGGAACAAGGGAAAACAGGAGATTCACTTATAGGGGAAAGATCAATCTACATTCTGGAACTAATAAGATAGCATTGCTGAGTGTTGCTGTTGGATTACCAGTTAGTATTCTTTTTTCTCATCTGCTGCTAATGTTGTTTTTGTTTCTCTATTATCCTGATCCCTTTTGTGTTCAACTCTGAAGAATGTGGGTGGACACTTTGAGTCATGGAACACTGGAATCCTGGGTCCAGTTGCACTGCACGGTTTGTCTCAAGGGAAGCTAGACTTGTCATGGCAAAAATGGACATACCAAGTGGGCCTGAAAGGTGAAGCTATGAAGCTTGCATATCCAACCACCACTCCAATTGAGTGGATGGATGCTTCCTTGACTGTACAAAAGCCTCAGCCTCTGACATGGCACAAGGTTTTTGACTGAATCTATAAAGCTTTTTTTCTAGTTAAAGACTCTGAAACTAATGGGTAGATTACTTTGTTTTGTGTTTCAGACTTACTTTGATGCACCTGAAGGAGACGAGCCGCTTGCTTTGGACATGGAAGGTATGGGAAAAGGTCAAGTATGGGTGAACGGTGAGAGCATTGGTAGATACTGGACGGCGTTTGCAACTGGTGACTGTGGTCACTGTAGCTACACCGGAACATACAAACAGAACAAGTGCTTATCTGGCTGTGGTCAGCCTACACAAAGATACTACCATGTGCCGAGATCATGGTTAAAGCCGAGCCAAAACCTGTTGGTTATATTCGAGGAGATGGGAGGAAACCCATCAGCTGTCTCTTTGGTGAAAAGATCAGTGTCTGGAGTCTGTGCTGAAGTTTCTGAATACCATCCGAATATCAAGAACTGGCAACTCGAAAGCTATGGAAAAGGACAAACGTTTCATAGACCAAAGGTTCATTTGAAATGTAGTAATGGTCAGGCTATTTCAGCTATTAAATTCGCAAGCTTTGGGACTCCTTTGGGAAAATGCGGGAGTTACCAAGAAGGAGAGTGTCATGCAGCTGCTTCACACGCTATCTTAGAGAAGGTAAAAATGATAGATATTATTTACACTTATAAACTTGCAATGTTACTCTTTGTTTTTTTATAACTGTGGTGTGTTTTTGTTACTTGCAGAAGTGTGTAGGGAAAGCGAGGTGTGTAGTGACTATATCGAACAGTAACTTTGGGAAAGATCCGTGTCCTAATGTGTTGAAACGGTTGACTGTTGAAGCAGTTTGTTCACCTGAGACATCTATAACAAGTTGGAGGCCTTGAAGACAAGTATTGAGCGCTTTGACTACAAAATGTGTAACCAAACGATACAGAGAGGAAAAGAAAGTGTAAGATGTGTGTTAGTTTTGAGCAGAAGATTCTGTAGAGTTGTGATGAGTCTCGGGCAATACCGGGTCTTGTCAAAAACGTTCTGCCCACTGGTTTCCACTAACCATTTTAACCGGTAATGGAGACCGGAGTTGTTGGGTATGAATGAAGTCGGTTTAGTGTTTGGTTTGGATTTGTCTTTATAGTCTAGTCTATTGGTGTGAGTCTTGTTACAAACGTTGTTCTTTTTCTCCTTTTCTGATTTAGTTATGCTTAATAAACCATTTTTAACTCGTTAATTAGAAAGGGCTTTAATCTTTTTACTTACAGCCCTAGGTTGCAGTTTTAAAAATCTTTCAGTTTTAGTTTTTTGTTAACGAGTAAATTTCTGTATTATTTGTATTCTGTTTGTATTTTTTTCTGGTGTAATTACCACATCTTAACTAATATAAAAAGCTGGTACTATTTTGCGTATAAATATTCGATGGATATTATCTCAAATCTTTAAATTTGATAACTAGTTGCAACAACAAAAAATATGATGATAAAATTATCGTATACTCTGTTACATTTTGATCATTTGCCAATAACAAAACTCATCAAAAAATTAAAAAAAAAAACTCATCAAAATAAACGAAGTTATTATCAGCGTCGGCTAGACTGATTTTTTTTTTTTTCTGAATTAACGATATATTTTATTTATACGAGCGTATGTAACAAAATCAAAATTAGTCATTTTTTTACAAAAATCTCTTACATATCTCATTTCGGTTTAGATTTTATTCTTTTGGTATTATTCCGTAACAAACAGTTCAAAAATAAAATATTCCTAACTAAATACTTTCCACTGGCATATTCCTAAACATCCGAGTCTAGCTTATATAAAGCCTAGTTAACCAGTTGACAACAAACAAACACCTAAGATCTTAATCAATCAAACGATTAAAGATGAAGTCAAACAATTTCTTCATATTCTCCATGGTCCTTCTGAGCATCAGCACCTTAACCAGTGCTGGATTAACCAGCAAATACGTCCGTCAAGCTTTACCATCGATTGAGATGTCTCTCGAAACATTCCCTCCACCCTCTGGTCATAATGTTCCCGAACAGGTTTTGTTTATTTTTTTTCAGTAGCATTTTAATGTATCCACCAACATTTTGTATTGATTTTAATATTGTTTCAGGTTCATCTAACGCAAGGAGACCATGACGGAAGTGCCATGATCGTCTCGTGGGTAACACCATTAAACCTAGCTGGTACTAACGTTGTTACTTACTGGATCGCTAGTAACAGCAGCGACGTGAAGCCGGCAAAGAAGAAAGCTCATGGTTCAACGTCGTCTTACAGATTCTATGACTACACTTCTGGTTTTCTTCATCACGCAACCATCAAAGGACTCGAGGTTCGTGTATTCTACGTGTCATCCATTTAACAACGTGAGATATGGTGTCTTCAATAAAACTTTAATTTCGTTTTACATGGCAGTATGATACTAAGTACATCTACGAGGTTGGTACCGATAAATCCGTTAGACGATTCAACTTCACGACTCCTCCGAAGGTTGGACCTGATGTTCCCTACACATTCGGGATTATTGGTAATTTAAGGATCTTCTAAAACTAACTTTTAAAATATTGTGCCAAATCGATATGTAATGGGTTCATTTGGTTTTGTAGGTGATCTTGGACAAACCTATGCTTCTAACGAGACATTGTACCATTACATGTCGAACCCTAAAGGCCAAGCCGTTCTATTTGCTGGAGACTTGTCTTACGCAGACGACCAACCAAACCATGACCAGAGAAAGTGGGATACTTGGGGAAGGTTCATGGAGCCTTGCGCTGCTTACCAGCCATTTATCTATGCCGCCGGGAATCACGAGATAGATTTCGCTCCAGAGATTGTAAGATTCGCTTAGTATCAAATCAATTCAAGTATTTTTTTTTTGGTTTTGTTCGGTTTTAATTTGAATCTGTAATATTAGGGTGAGACTCACTCCTTCAAGCCTTACATGCACCGTTACCCTAACTCCTACAAAGCCTCAGGGAGCATATCTCCACTTTGGTATTCAGTTAGACGTGGTCCTGCTCACATCATCGTCCTCTCCTCTTACTCTGCCTACGGTAACAAAAAAAAATCCCAAAACCCCAAAGATTTGTAACCTTTCTTGATTTTTATTACGTAACATTCTCTATTTACCAGGCAAATACACACCACAATACTTGTGGCTGGAGCAAGAGCTGAAGAACGTGAACAGAGAGGAGACTCCATGGTTGATTGTCATGGTTCACTCGCCGTGGTACAACAGCAACAACTACCATTACATGGAAGGTGAGAGCATGAGGATAATGTTCGAGTCGTGGCTTGTTAACAGCAAAGTTGACTTGGTCTTGGCTGGTCACGTCCATGCCTATGAGAGATCCGAACGTTTCTCCAATATTAAGTACAACATCACAAATGGGTTGAGCACTCCCGTGAAAGATCTTAATGCTCCTATGTACATCACAATTGGAGATGGAGGAAACATTGAAGGAATTGCAAACAGGTACTAAGAACAATATTTTTAACAAAATGAGTTTGTTTTTTTTTTCTTAATATAAAACTAACGTCTTATGTTTTTGTGTTTGGAGTCAGTTACACTGACCCACAACCAGCTTACTCAGCGTATAGAGAGGCTAGTTTCGGTCACGCTCTCTTGGAGATCAAGAACAAGACTCATGCGCTTTACACATGGCATAGGAACCAAGACAACGAACCCGTCGCAGCTGATTCTATCATGTTGTTTAACAGATACAATTTACAAACCGACGAGTAGTTTCCTCACCATGAATGTCGAAGATCTGGTTTTTTCTTATTTGATTTAGGATTTAGGATTTGTTCTCTCTGATTTTTTGTTTCGATTTGCTTCTTTTTTCATCAGCTTTAATTTGAATAATAATATTGCACTAGATATTGTCTAATATTGTAAGGATAAATTCGTTTGGATCATAAAATATTATCTTTTATATACAAACAAAACAATTACATCAGTAACTAATAAATAAATTTGAATAATAAGATTGCGTTAGATTTTGTCCAATGTTACACGGATAAATTCGCTTGGATCATCGAATATTATCTTCTATTATATTCAAACAAAATAATTACATTAATAACTAATAAAGAAAATAATATCTTGTGAGATTATATTGCGAAATGTAGTGTACTAATTGATCGGCATTCCAAAAGCGAAGAAACCAAACACGCTTTGTTGTTACGTAACAAAACTATATCCAAGAAAAACAATGCGTTGTTTCCTAGTGAAATAACTCGTTTTTTTGTATTCTTCATTTGGCGGATCGGTGCAACTAAAATTCAACTTCAATCAAGCCGTCTCGATTTCCCCCGTCTGTAATGACTCATAAGGCGAAAGTAACGGTTGCCGATGTCGTACTACTCGACAGTGAAAGTGACGAAGACGACGGAGTAAGAGGAGGAACGTTTCAGAGCTCGTTGTATCCACTGGAAATCACTCAAGATAGACAAGATTGATATGGTCAAAGGCAACTCACCAGCTTTAGTTTTCCAAGACGATGGCGCCGGTATGGATCCCGATGGGATCAGAAAATGCATGAGCTTAGGCTACTCGTCAAAGAAGTCTAATACGACAATTGGACAATGTAAGTTTTATTTTATATTTTGTTACAAGAAAAGTTGAGCTTCTTTCTAGTTAGGTTACTAACAAGAGTTTCACGTTTCGTGTGGGTAGATGGAAATGGTTTCAAGACAAGTACCATGAGACTTGGAGCTGATGCCATCGTTTTTACTCGCTCAACTCGTGAAGGGTATTGATATCTAGTGTATTTGCATAATTTTAGTCTTTGTTTTAGCTTCTTTTTGATCTTTAGTATCCATATAGAATGCATACAGGTAGCATTTGCATTGCATTTGTTTTTATCAGGTATTGGAGATGCTAGTTGGTGACTTTGGAGCTATTAGAGATGATTTTGGAGCAAAAGGATGATTCTTGTATAAGAAGGCTTCTCGCCACTAAGTGTCAGCGCGGCCTGTGTACCCCAGCGGCTTAAGCGCCATCCACAAGACCGCTGCAAGCCTACAAGACGTGCCTCGAGTTGGAATGCAAAGTGTTGGCGCGGTCTACTGGCGCAGCCTGTGCATGCCGCGGGAATTTTGATATTGATCTATCCGAAGATGGGCGGCTCCAACCAATTATTTATGGATCTTCAGAAGATTGGTCTACCAACCTTAACATTCTTCTCAAATGGTCACCGTTTTTAACAGAGGACGAACTCTTACAACAGGTTGTTTCCTTCTAAAACACTCTTTTGTTTCACACGTAATTTTAATGTTGGCATGTTTATTAATTAATTCCATTTTAACCAGTTCGAAGATATTGGAACGCATGGAGCAAAAGTAATTATATACAACTTATGGCTTAATGATGAAGGGATCTATGAGCTGAGTTTTGACGACGATGATGAGGTACTTTACACTTCTTTTAAAGGGTCAGGTCTTTTATGGGAGCTGAGTTATAACATTTGTATAACAGGACATAAAACTCCGAGATGAAAGTGCCCAGGACGGTAAACGGATGAACTCGAGAACGTTAGAACTAAGATCTCATATATCATACCGTGTTAGACATTCCCTAAGGGTAACTCTCTTGAACATATCTTCTTACTGTTGCAAAGGTGTTTGAAGGCTGACATTGTTAGATTCTTTATCCTTAGGCTTATATTTCAATGCTATATCTCAAGATCGAAGTTCGAAAACTTCAAGATTATTCTCCGGGGAATCCATGTGGTGCGGTTCAACATTGCTGATGAATTTAGATATCCGGAGACTATCATGTACAAACCACAAGCAGCTGCAATGGAATATGTACAACAAACCAACACTTCCTCTTTTCACCTGTGCCTTCGCATGTTGATGTTTAGATCATGTGAGAGTAAGTAAGAATCACGAAGCATTCTTATTACAGGCTGCTAGTGAAATTAAAGTTGGATTTATCAAGGAGGCGCCTAAACTTCCAGTTAGCGGTTTCAATGTCTATCACAAAAACCGTCTCATTCAGGTGCATATTTATGTTGATTTTAGTTCAAGACAGTCTTCAATCATTAGAAGCAACTGTAGCAACTTTGTTCATTACGTGAGATCTCTTACAACATTGCAGCCTTTCTGGAATGTCAATGGGAGCGGGTCATCATCAAAAGGTTGTGGTGTTGTCGGTATGGCAATTTTGTTTCGTTGATGACTATTGAATAGATTTTGTTTGATGGTTTAATTTATTGAAGAGACTCATTATTAACCAAACTCTGTTCCACAGGAGTTCTTGAAGCAAACTTTATAGAACCGGCTCATAAGCAAGATTTTGAGCGGTCTTCTCTATTCCAGCGGCTGGAGGGGAGGCTGAAAAAAATTGTAGCTGATTACTGGTCTCTTCTTCCTCTCCGAACCCTTTTTCTAGTCACTTATCTCCTTAATTATTCAATATGATTTAGGTTTCAAACCCCCCCCCCCCCCCAATTTTNAATTCCACTGCTTGTTACGGAGAAAAACAGGAACAGGCACTGCCACGTTTTCGGATACAATTAATTATTATCAAACGCCTGCAGATAGGTCGAAAAGAGTAGCAATACCTGATCAACCCCCTACTGTCAACACATTCAATCCGTCACCTTGGCCTTCTACTAAAACTAGTCAAGGTGGTCCGGTGATTTGTGAAAATAAATCTTAGTAAAGGTACTTCGAGCTGTACAGTTGCTGTTCCACCGCCACATATGAGAAGTTCCACGGGTGTAAGAAGTAACTTCCAACCTGTGCAGCTTAACCCTCAACCAGCAGATACTGTAAGTGAACTTTCATTGGATCATTCGGTTTCATTCACAAATTTTATATAAAAAGAAAAAGAAAAACAGACTGAAGTGAAAACTATCTTCCCAGGATACTACTAAAAGCAATCTCATTGGCAAGTCAGGGGACGAGATACATGAAGAGAACATTCAACTCGTCATGAGGTATATATTCACTCAACATGTAAAAAAAACTCATTTCAGTCTCATACTTCTCCAGGGATCTCAATTGATTAATGATGTGTTCTTTTCTTCACTAGATGCGAGGAATATATAAAGAAAGAGACTGATTTGGAATATACGGTAAGTTTGATTTGGTGTTTTACAACCAGAGACAAATATCTGTCTGTTGGATAGAGTCTAAGTTCTAACATATATGTAAATGGATGTTGAAACAGGTAAAGAACTTAGAAAAGGAACTGGATGAAGCTAAAAGTAAATGTGCACAACTTGCTCTGCTTGTGGATGCTAAGAGGAAGGAGATGCAGCAAGTTTAGTTAAAACGTTAAGACTCTTTGGAATCTAAAGAACCCTAGTTTAAGAACTTAATTATGGTGTTCTTGCATGCGCATATGTAACTGCCAGAAAACAGTTGGACCTAAGGCAAGCCTCTAAAAAAAATAGTTCTACATGTATTATAAGTTGAGATTCTAGAACCAATTTTCTTTCAAAGTTAACTAAAATTGTAAGGACTAAAAAGAAGTGGTCCTGCTTGTTACAAAACTATGAATTTAATTTAATTTTATAGAGTGGGGACAATTACAGAAACCTAAGTTTTATCATTGTGTACATATCTTGATTAAAATAAAACCCATTAGACATAGACTTTCATTAAATGAATAATGGAGGAGGTAAAGGTGCAGTAGAATCTTCCGTAATCAGTTAATTTGCATCCCAACCCAACTGGATTAAATGGATAATGAGTGTGCGAAGTGAAAAAACACAATTCACATCATTACATTTTATATGGACCGACCGACCAATCACTAACAGCGCATGGACCATATTCAAAATTCAAACATCCATTGCCCTATTAGGTTATTGATTGAGCCAAGATCCATAGCTCTTTAATTTTTAACTTTATACTCCATGCCGATCTTTAAAGTGCTGTAGAGGGTTTGATTGTACTATCGGTTTGTGTTTTTGCCTTTGTTTAGATAATTAAAAAGCATGGCTAGCTTAAAATAAAAACCATTGAAATTTTGTAAGAGTTAAATACAAATAAAGCTTTTGAAAATTAGAGAATATAAATTATATATGTAGGTAATGTACGTATTCATTTACAATCGATAGTAAAAATGGCTCGAGAAATGACTAAATAAAAACAACCAAGTGGTAAGAAACTCCAGCTTTTTAGCAAAAAAAAAAAAGAAACTTCAGCTTTTATGAGTTTTGGGGATATATGTTAGGTTTGGTGCATAACTCTTATTCTTCTTTAACTATATTGTTATTATATGGTTGATGTAGATATCCAATAGATTAGACTTTTCTCTAAAAGACTCAAATATGCCATGTTGTTGTTATCAACAAAAAGCCACATTTAAAGGCTGAGAAAATGACAGCCATTATAGTAGAATTTCATTTTTTTTTCCCATTATTGTCTCGTTCTTGTTCCCATTTGCTCAAATGTATTCCTTTCCTGAAGCAAGCAAGCCATCCCATAATTAAGACCTTCTAGTACTCCTTTGCTCAATGTTGCTTTAACATAAAAATTTGCAGATTTACAACTTTAAAAAACAAAATCCTTAAAGTAAAAGAAATGCTGAACTTTATATATAATTGATCAGCAACGACAATCTCAACTTTTATTTGTATTACATCGATCCCTCAAACGATATTATTTGTTATTTATTTATAAAACATAAAAAACCTAATAAATTAGTACCAAAAAAAAGAAAATATGAAGATTAAATAAACTGAAAGAGAGTCAACGCAGAGGAGAAGGCAACACTGGGCTCAAGAGACCTCTCGACAGGTTTAAGGGACAGACAGCAAACGTCTTCTTCTTCTCGGGCCTCTCCCATTTGTCATTTTCTCTTCTCATTCTTTCGTTATTTCTTTTATTTTGTTCTTTTTTAAAAACCCTTCGTGACTAAATTTCACAATTTTAAATAGTATTTTTCCTTTCCAAAACATTCGGGTTAGACTAACCTGGATCGATCTGATCCTGATAAAGGCTATTTTAATTTGATTTTGATTTTTAGAGTTTAAATTTGGTTTTGTTACCAAAAAAAGAGTTTAACTTGGTTCAATTATGTTGTCAAGCGGTCGAGTTTACTATTAATTATACAATAGCAAAAGAAACGATATAACTAATTAACTAGTGTTTCTTGTTATATTCTGAATTTCTGATGTGACACCACTGGTTTTATAGGGGAGGATTATAAAAAGACTGATTTTTTTCTTTATCTCAAAAATCCAGGCTAACCCAACAGGTTTTTGGTCCATCACAAAATCTTCAACCGTAGAATCCACGTTGATGTATGCATTAAAGTCCCAAACAATGTTTTTTTCTCTAATCTCAGATAAACACCATGTAACTGGATGCAGTGGCGGATCTAGAATAGATTTTTATCTGGGGCAAATATAAAAACTTAAACAAAAAATAATATGTGATCAGGAGCATAGCTAAAATTTTAAAGAAATTACATTGAATTTTAAAATTTTATCAGGGGCAATTGCCCACCCTTTGCTTCATGTGGCTCCGCCACTGACCGGATGTCCAAACCTCAATGTTATTTTTTCTGAAAATAAAATAAATATGTACATTATTAAATTTGTACTCGTAGTATACCCATATAATCATCGGATAGTATGGAATTCGTGTATGAAAATGAAATAAAAACAATTGCACCCGGTATTTAATCAAATTGTATGCATTTTATACTAACTTGTATACAATTTTGAAATTTTCATTTTCCATATTTTATGGGTGAGTTGTGAAGTTTAATAGCTCCGACATTACGTGATGACCTGATATGATCCTCCCTAGAGATTACAACCGGACGGGGGTCCTTACCAAAAAAGTATAGTTAAGGGTATTTCGAATATAATATATTTTGTTTGTCCTATGTTTTTTCTCGCCGAAAGTATTTGATTAGCGATGTGCAATGGGAAATGGCAAATTATATTGTACAGCCCATTTTACTCATATTTTTCCATGTATACCTCCTGATCGCATAAATCATCAAGATAACAAGTTTAGCGATATGAAACGAAGATAATTATTATCTAATTACACTATTTTGGAGCAGAAAAGGTGAACCTACCATCTCATTTTGTATTCTTCATTTTTTTCATATTCTGTTATTCTGTGTCATAATGTGTTCAGAAAGTTATTGTAGAGAATGCAAATCATAATTCTTATTAATAGATTTTACTACATTATTTTACCTTTCGTCTTTTATAGAAACATAAATAATTCACAGTGAAAAGTATGGAATACAAAAAAAGTAGACGTAGGTGGCGCAGTGTTCCCTTGTATAGCCGCAGAGAGTCCAAAGAGTAACGTGCGTTTTTCTTCTTTTTTCACCTTTCCTCAGTTTTGTTGTCGTTGTAAATATTTCCTTATTATAGTAAACCCTTTCTCAAAAAAAATATCCTTATTATTCAGATCACTCGACAACTAAATTTGTATGATCACTTGTTACAATCAATAAAAAGAGAGCCTCTTTTTCACTGCCCCGAATCTCTCTATTTCCATAAACTATTCTATGGTATTTTTTATACACCATACTGATCATTAGTCTATTCTTTCTATTTGTTCACCGTATCACTGATTTTCTAGTGCTTGAAAATTTAAGAATATCTATAAGTTTAATAACATAAATACTGACTTTCAAATGCACTACAATAAATTCAAGCTTCATCAAGAGATTTTCAATCACAAAAAAAAATCTTAAGAACATCAATATATCTCTAACTTTTACTTTTCTTATAATTTTGTTTTCCAAATTTTATATTTCTGATTTGAAAATAAAGAATGTTAATTTTTCTTTATATTCAGGGGAATGATATTATTTCCTTTATTTATAATATATATGTATATTTTTTTTTGAAAAAAGTATATTTGTTTGTATATTTGCATAAGAATCTTTTAAAATTTTAATTTAAAAATTTATAGTAATATTTAAAATAGATAATTATATTTTAAAAAATATCTGATTTGTGGATACAAATTTGTGTTCTGAATTAACATAAATTGATTTAAATGATACTACAACTTTCTAAAGCTACCTTAAAGTAAGAGAGAATTCTTAGGCATGTAGGTGAGCAAATGATATTCTTTGAGAGTAGACAAAACGTATAATTAAGCGGTATTAGCCATAATTAATACTACGATAAACTAATACGTACGGTCACACGTGCTAAGTCTTTTTGTTTTATATAACTATGTAAAAATCTGTGTTAACTTCAAATAAAAATTTGATAAGAAAAAACTCGAAAGTAATTGAGATAATTACATTATTCCATGTTAAGATGAATTTTTTTTTTTTTGAACATTTTCTTAAATTAAGATGAAATTTATTCCATGTTAAGATGAAATTTGCCACGTGACAAACTCTAGTCCATGGGATGAGAACAAGAAACCTTGGACCGTGGATCATCCCCCGTGGGTGTGAGACTCTGAGTCGATAGAGAGAGTGAGAGAGAGTATTTGTTTAATTATTTTTACTTTCACTCGGACAAAACTAGAAGCGTTTTGTTTCAGACAAGCCGAAGTGAGAAAGAGGAAAGCAAAGCTTTTCACTTTGGTTTTCACAGAATCTGCAAAACCCCAAATCAGAGAGACTTAAATTCTAGGGATGAGCAGAGCAGAGCAGAGGAAAGAGAAAGCTAAAGAACGCGGCGGCGTTGCAGAAATCTACTGAGAAAAATTAAAATCTTAAAACTTAAATTCTTCTTTCTTTCTTTTCTTTTCTTTTCTTTTGTTTCTTCTTCTTTACTTTCTCTCACTTCAACTACTCATTACCAAGAAACACAGTTTGCTTCAGGAGAGAGAAATTAGGTTTAGATTGAAAGAGCAAGAAGATCCACGAGTGAAAAAAACTGAACTTTAGTGAGAAGTAGGAAACGGATTTCATGGTAATTAGGGTTTTTGAATTATGGATATTGTTTGGTCAAGATTAGGGTTTGAAGTGTTAGGTCTTAGGAAATGGCTGGGGTGTACGCATTAGGAGGTAACGACAACAACGGAGACGAAGAAGAAGGAAATCAACAACAGCAAAAGACAAATTGGGTTTGGTATAGATCAAACACAAACACCAATAATATTAACCCAAGCTCGAGCGTATGGCAGATTCCACCCGAGCAACAGATTCTCATGCATCACCATCAACCACATCAACAACAACAAAGCATAGATCTTTATCCAGGTCATCAGATTGACGTCTCTCACTTAGCCACATCATCAAGATCCATCACCATAAGCTGTCGGGACTGTGGAAACCAAGCCAAGAAAGATTGCACTCACATGCGTTGCAGAACTTGCTGTAAGAGCCGCGGCTTCGATTGTTCCACTCACGTTAGGAGCACGTGGATCCCCGTTGCTAGACGCCGTGAGAGACAACAGCAGTTTCATATGTCCACATCAGGGGGCGGCGGTGGTAGCGGCGGTACGAATACCCCTAAACCTCATAGGGATACTACTCTTCCGGGAACATCCTCCTCTCGCTTACCATCCGACTCAGCAGGTTTTTAGTTTCAGATATGTTTTAATTATTCTGACAACTTCAGATTCCAATTACTTAACATATATTTGTTTCAGTTTCCAACCATATTTGATGTGTTGTTAGAACAAAACTCGGATACATTTAAACACACCTATTAATTTTCTATTTACTTCTTTAGTTTCTTTTGTTAATATATTCAAAAATATAACATTCTGATTTTATGTTATTTTATCAAACCAAATGAAACCCTTTAACAAAAAAAAGAAAAACAAGTTATTTTATCAAACATTTTAAATTTGTAAATACCGTTGGTAGTTTGAGATTTTCAAAAGATGTTTGATAAAACCATTACATTATTTTTTTTCGAGAAAGTAAAACCATTACATGTTGTGTTCTGTTATGAAAGTAGTTTTTAATTTCACATAAAACAATTTGAAATACACAAACGATACTAGAAAAACATTATACTAGGCGCAGGAATCTATTGTTTACGTGGGGTTTTCCGGGTGTATTGTTTGAAACTTAATGTGTGTATGTTTTTAGGGTTAGAAACGGGAAAGGCGAGTTTTCCACCTGAAGTGAGCTCGGATGCGCTTTTTCGGTGTGTAAAAATGAGCGGCGTAGACGAAGGAGGAGATGGTCAATACGCCTATCAAACGACGGTTAACATCGGAGGTCATCTCTTCAAAGGACTTTTATATGACCAAGGCCCTGAAAGCAGCTATATGAGTGGTGGAAGTGGCGGAAGCGATCATCATAGCTCTTCGGCAGGAGGCGGAAATACGTTTAATACTCCGGCAATAGCCGACGGTGGAGGAGGAGGGAGAGGATCCTCGGCAATGTTTGTAGATCCTAATTCTGGTAGTTACTATTCAAGTAACATGATGACTATGTTCGGGCCACCAGGTACGCAATTCTATCAAAACCCGCCAAGATCATGATTAAATCAAGAACTCCAGTTTTTTTTTTTATATTATATATTGAATCTATATATGTAATGTTTGTTTTGAGTGTTTTTTTTCATCAGCCGTATGCAATAGCTGGACGATTTTTCATATCGTATCAACATCTGCATGTTTGTTTGATTTTCTTGTAATATGTGTTTAATTTTATGTTTCTTGTACGACAATGAATATTTATCATAAATATTTATTATTGGTGGTTAACATGAACATGTAAGTTTTGTCTTTTGGTTCTCGATGTTGCCGGTTGCTTCACTTCACCCATTGGGTAACCTCGAGAAATTCTTATGTTATAATATTGGATAAATTATAATATTTCATATGGTAGAGTGAAGTCTATCTAGATTCGAAGATAAAGTAGTAAACTAACTAAAGTGAAATCAATAGTGACAACGATAGAAAGTTAAGGGCAAAAAAAATCAACCTATAATAAGTTACGATTACCGTACTGGCCGGTCTCATATATTGTTGATTCTATACACTCATAGTGTTCTGCTTCAAAACGCATTGGTGTTTGAAAAGTTTTTGAAAGGGAAGAATATATAAATATAACTAATCTCTCTCACACACAATTATATATATATATGAATTATGAACTCGTGGATTAATTATATAGGTTGTTTTGCCTATGGTTAGAACTTAGAGCAATATTGGTATACAAAACCAACTAGTTTTAGAGCATATTACCATAAGATTTAGTTAAGTAGCTCCTAGCTACTACAACTTTTCCTAGAGTTAAACTAGTGTTGATTATACCTTAGGTTAGACAAACGCACTAAATAAGGTAGCGGATTGCATAACTAACAAAATACGAAATCTTACTCTAATTCTCTCATGAAGTTTTTCCGACGCCAACAATCGACTGTATAATACCAACAAATTTATATATTACAGTACCGAAAAATAAACTTCGTGCTATATTCCATCTTATGCTTCTAAGAAACATCGGCCATAAGATATGCATCAATATCATGACATCATAACCAATCGTTTAGAACAGAAAAGAAGCTATTAGCTACATTTTCAGCGTGCTCAAGAATAAAAGTTTACATTTTTAGTATATAAAATTATAAAATAAGAATCAGAATATAGAATATTATTATTATTTAAAAATCTTGATAATCTAACTGCGAATATATCCACCCGGAAAAAAAAATATATATATATATATATATATATCCACCCGGAGTTAGGAAGCCGTAACAATGTTAAATAACAAACGTAATCCTACTTTCCCGGGCAATTAGACAGGTGTGCAACTATGAATACAAATCAATATTTAACATGTTCACGTGTTCCAAAAAATAACATGTTCAGTTTGTTGATCACAAATATGAGAAAGAGAGACAAGAAACATTTAGATCACCTGACTTTACCTAGTTTACTCTCGGAGAACGTACCTTGACTCGCAAGTTACCCATCCTCCTTGATTTTGAACTCTCCAAGAGTGAAGGACACAACTAGAAGAAATATTGTTTTTGGTTGGATTCGGGTTCAAGAAGATACATATACAACCAGAGGCAGACAAAGAGAGAGAAGTAAAATATGAAATTGATAGTAATGAGGAAGGTTGAAGAGGTTGGATATAAAGAGGGGCAAGTAAGGACGACGTACCAACCAAAACAAAAGAAGCTAGCTAGGGCTTTTGGTAGAGCTTTATTTAGGGTGGGGTGAAAGAAATTGTCTCAGCGATGCAGTGACCTATTATTGTGGTGTGCGCGCCCATACTTTTCATCAGCTTTTTTTTTTCTTCGGACAAAACATACAAACATTTACTTACATATATACAACCCTGTATGTGAGCACAAAATTAATTACAATATTGCTAGATGAATACTAATATTTTGTAGGTATCACAGTATGCATTCATTTTCAAGTCCAATTGTTCATAATTATCATTTAACGTACCACTTAATTCACTAAAGTCCATATTAATGTTTTACGGAATTACAAACTAAAATTGTATACTAATCTTGATCTATCATGGAAAATATGCGGTTATCTTGCAATCAAAATTTTGCACAACCTTATAACTTATAAGCGAATACAAATATAAACTCGATCTTTAAAAATCGCGTATGTAACCGCGGTAAATAAGAATGTGACCTAGTTGAAACATATGTGTAAATCGCCTAAATAGAATATCTCATAGGAATGAACATGGAATCAAACTGTTTTTGGGGGGTCTAATATGGAATCAAACTTATTAGGTGAAGATATGAAAATCAAACATAAGAGTGATACAAATCAATCACATAATATTGTGTGTATTTCTCTTCTCACTCCCTTATTTTTATTTTTTAAGACCAAGCATTAAGAGGACAAGCTTGAAGTAAGCTTCACGAAATGCGAGTCTAATAAATGTGAGCTTAAAGTTGTTCCATGGAGGGTATCGAGGTTCAAGATCCATTGCTAAACTTCCTTCCATTATTGCCTTCTCGTGACTGAAACATTCAAATGAGTATTTCCCGTGATACCTTCCCATTCCACTATCTCCCACTCCTCCAAAGGGCAACGCATCACACATATACTGCAATTCCAGTCACCACTCGGAGACATGAGAAGGGGCATGTTTTCTAAATTTGTAGGAATTTATAGGCTCAATGGCCTGTAGATCCCGTTAGACTAGTTTCATGAGAATATATACGACATATATTATATACCTGGATCATGACGTCATTGAAGGTAACACTTCCGGAGGATGTTTCTGACAAAATTTTAGTTTTAAGTTTCTCGTTCTTGGTGAATGCATAGATGGCAAGTGGCTTTGGTTTTGAATTGATGAATCCTATGCTTTCTTGGATGTCACGTAACTTCATTACGTCAGAGGAAATAGTCACAAAAAGCAGCAACGATTAGTCAGTTATCTAATACTCTACTAATTAATGTGTATGACTGTATGCTTACTGTGATGATAGGGAGAATTGGACCAAATATTTCTTCATTCATTATCTCAGAATCAAGAGGAGGATCCAACAAGATCGTTGGCTCAACATACCTGTCAAACAAACCTAGGTTAAAGCACTTGTAGAACAGATTTCGTGTGATAAAAGAAACAGGATTAAATCAAAACCATACAGCTTCTCTTCATCCATGGAACCTCCATACACGATTGAAGCTTGAACACGAGGGTCATTAAGAAGACGAGACAGTCTCTGAAAGTGTTTCTTGGTGACAATCCTAGCGAGACATCCAGATTCTTTAGGGTTTTCTCCAAAGAAAGACTTTATCACCGGCTTCAACATTTCAATCTTTATAAAAACATCTAACTCTTAGAGATACCAACAGAAACAGTGCTTGCATTTGTGTGGACACGTACCAGAGAAGACGCAAAACTCTGTTCAACAAGAACGTAATCAACGGCGATACAAGCTTGTCCACTGCAAGATCCCCATTTTCCTCCAGAGATTCTCTTCACAACGGACTATAATATCCTCATCACCAGTAATAAAAATTCAGACACTTTCAAGATTAGGTCAAAGAGAAAACAGAGCAAAGCACTGACCTTCATGTTCTTTGAAACAGAATGGTGATCAACAATGGTGGGACATTTTCCACCAAGCTCCAATGTCACGGGAGTTAAATGCTCTGCAGCTGCAGCCATTATAATCTTTCCGATTCTTGGACTCCCTAAGAACAAGCAACAACAGTTACGCATATTCCACTACAACAAATGTGTGTTAATGAATGAAATGTCACATTAAATTGGAAGCTCGTAATAATAAATTTAAATGCAACAAAGCTAGCTATCAAGTGTTGGGGTGAATTGAGTGATACCGGTGAAGAAGATCTTGTCCCATTGATGCCGCAAGAGGATAGTCGCGACATCAGGTCCTCCTTCGATAACTTTGATTGCTTTAGTGTCGAGATAAGACGGGATTAACTTGGCCAGCAAGGCTGATGCGTTAGGGCTTAATTCAGATGCCTTGAGAAACACGGTATTTCCTGCTGATATTGCCCCAATCATTGGGTCCAAAGACAAAGCTGACCACAAACAATAAGAAAGCACGATATTAACTCTTAAGAGATTTGAAAAAAGAAACTGATTCAAGATCCAAACTCTTACATATAGGAAAGTTCCAGCTAGACAGAACAAGAACCGTTCCATAGGGTTCTGAGATCACTTTCCCTGTTGCTGGATAGAACAACAGAGGAAGGTTGCTCTGTTTTTCCATCACCAAGAAAACAATTATCCAAACAAAAATGATTAATCCAGCTGTTAACATATTTGCATAGTGTAGGTTTCTTACCTTTCTGGGAACGACCCATTTATCAAGACAGTTCAAAGCAGTAGTAGCTGATCTCATGACAAAACCAAGCTCATCTCTAAAAGCTTCAGTACTGTGTTTGCCCAAATCTTGAAACAGAACATCGCACATCTTGTCTTCGTTGTCTTTAACCATCTCGATTATAGCTTCAAGCTGTGTCTTCCTCCACTTAACACTTCTTGTCCTCCCGCTCGCAAACGTATCTCTCATCTCTCTCAAACTCTGATCCACAGTCTCCTTCATGGCTTCCATGGCTTTTTTCTCTCTAACTCTCTGTACACTGTTCAGAAGCAGATTTTGGTTATTAAAAAGCTTTCTGCTTGTTTGTTTCGTTGCCTCTTTTGGAGCTAGAGTGTTTCAGTTTCAAGATTCAACCACTTATAGGTGGTATTTAAAAGTGGAAAGAAAAAATCTAGTTGGGAAAGTGATAAGGTAAACATTAAATAGATTCTGCTATCTTAGGTTTAACAATCGTTATCATGAAGTTAGAAGTCCATGTCTTTGAATTAAATGTTAGTATAGTTTATCGTTTTATTCAATGTTCACATCCCCTATATACTAAAGCGCAAGTCGGACGATCAATCAAATTGTGACAAGTGGAAAATGGTTTACAAAAAAAAATTAAAAGCAATCCGTCTGTTTCTCTGCAACTTAAATCTTCAGCTACCGATATTACCTATTTTTTCTCAAAAACTGACGCTAACTTTTATATTTTGAATCTATTTTAGTCATCTTTTTATAAATTAACCTACTTTCTTCTGTCATTGTATTTCTGACAAAGCTTTACAAACAACAAAAAATCATTTCATTATTGCATGGTGTCTATTATCTCCAGCATATCATAAAAAAAACTGTTCCATTGTTATCAATCTTAAGTTTGCTTGCAACAAAATTATATAATTTCACGTTTTTAGGAGGATTATGCTTACCGATGTGCATCCATAATCAATATTACCTTTCCTACTGCTTTATTAATATCAATTTAGATTTCAATTTTTACGTGTTTTGGGAAATTATATATATTTTTTTAAAACCAATTATATATTTGCTAAAAATCAACTTAACAAGAAAAAGAAACGAATATGAATAACTACCCACTCTTATCACACAAACTGATATCCTAATTATTCTCAACTTACCACCACGATCAACCATGAAGTTAGTTTTCTTTTATTTTTTTCTCTTTTAACGTGGGATTGCACTGAAAAGAAAGAGAAAAAAATACAGTAGATTTTAAGCCTCGACAGGAATTAACAGTCAGCGCAAAAGAAAAGAAAACAAACGAAACAGAGGAAACGACAAAACAAAGCCTAAACTCAATGCTTGCGCAGTCGGTTCCGCTCCTCCTGTTCGAAAAGACTTTGAAGCCACACTGGATCACCTTGAGCCACGTATGATTGGAAACGATGCTCCAAAGATACACTCCTTGCTATTTTGAAAGCCGGTACGTTCACCTCCCTTCCGACCCCTTCCAGTTTCCATTCTGGAATTTTACTCAAAACATCTGATATCTCTGTTCCATAGACTCGAAACGAGGGCCACGCCGAGGGACATTTTACAGCTCCTACCAATTTTCCGGTGCCTCAACTATGAAGTTAGTTTTCATGTTATTATCGTTTTTTAACAAAGTTACGCCATATATTATTCTCTTTTTCTTTTCCACCATTGTTTTATTTTTCTCTTTTCTTCACCATAGTCAGTCAATTCTGAAACGTTATGTTGCAGGTTCATGTTTTCTATCAATTTTTTAGAATAGTATTTCTTTTCTTATCTAATACATAATTCCTCTCTCTCTCTCTCTGCAGAAAATAGGTTGAAGATGTCACTAAAGTACATTCCAATTTTCCAATTCAATTCATCTAAAAAGAATGGGAAATCTGTGTGCTGTCTCTCGGATTTGGGACTATTATCCCAAATATAAACTTGAAGTAGTTCTCGGGATGAAGGCTATGTTTGTGGATAAAAAGGTATACCCACTTTAAGTTCAAAACTGATACATGTTTATAACTACTCTTTTTTGCATGATTCAGAGTTGAAGATGTCAATTGAGTTTCCTGCGCTTTTTTTTTTGGTTTGAGAGTATATAATCCAAGTAACGTTTAACTATAGTTGATTTAGTACATGTAGACTATTATGTAAACGGAATTGTTTTTTTCTTCTAATAAAAAGTATTTATTTTATTTTAAAATATATATATATATATATAAGGATAAGCCACCCACGCAATAGCGCGGGCAATATCTAGTGTTACATATTTCTCTACAAATACTATATACTATATATGAAGTATATGAATTGGTGACAATTATTGGTGCGTTGTCTCACCTAATGTAACGTCGGTTATTGATCCCGGACCTTAAATGCTTCACCGCTCGTAACATCAATTTTTTTTTTGTTAGCGACACCGGCCATCAAATTTTCATATATAGTTGGGAACTTCAGTAAGTTTGCATATTAATTGGAAACCTAAATAACTTTGCGTAAGTACTACGTCAATATTAAAGAGGTTTCTGGTGAATTTTGGTCCAGTTTTAGATCTGTGATTATCCTTATGTAGTGTTACTAGTGTAGGTGGTGATTGTTGGCGAAACAGGCATGGCATACCATTCTGATGCGGTCTAGAAACTGAAAATACTACAATGATAATTTTAAATATTATAATTGAGGGAAAATATTTCTATTAACCTTGCTTTTTAATTAAAATTTATCGATCAGAATTTCATGCTGAAATTGTCCATTATGTACGGTTGCTTCTCTGCCGACACACCCGCAAACCACATTCAAGAACATTCATCCTACTTTTACTGCCTTTAAGCGATCCGGCCCATTTAACTAACTAGGCCTGTATTGTATTTTTTATCTGCACTTACTAGATTCGAGTAAACGAATGGAGTCCATTGGACTAAATAGGCACGTGTGGTGGTTTTATTGCGATGATCAGATCCGAAAAATTTAAGAGCAGTTCAAGAGAGGGGTGTTCCGAGAATCGAACTCGGGACCTCTCGCACCCGAAGCGAGAATCATACCACTAGACCAAACACCCGACTGATGGTGGTGCTGAGTACATCTGCAAACTAAACCAGTACTGTACATATATATATATATATATAAACCAGTACTGTATATATATATATATATATTTTTTTTTTTGAAACTAAACATATATGGTAAATTCGAATATCCAATAGACCAACACCCGACTAATGATGGTGCTGAGTACATCTACTAACTAAGCTAGTACTGGATATGGTAAATTCAATATCAATCGAATGGAAGAATTAGGAACTTCTTTAATATGATTTGATAGCCAAAGATTGAGATGACACAAGAAATAAACATTGTGTTCTTAAGCCGTTGAAAGTGCAAAAACTGGAATTATTGTGTAACTATTTTTCATAACTTTTAAGCAATCAAAATTCAATAAACATGATTAATTTCTTTGAAATTTATAATTTATTATAACTATTTAAACATGCATTGAAAATAAAATATATGATTTTGAAACCTTTTTTTTCTTAAAACATGTATTATTTTGAATAAGGGGTATAATTCTTCTTCTTTTTTATGAAAATTAGCATGATCAGAACTTTGTCATAATTTATACTTTTTGATTCCTGTGTATATTTTATTTGATAATAATTTAATATGAAATTTCAATTTAACCGTGAAATTTAAATTCGTGCGATTAGAGTAAATGTTTATTAGATGTGAAAAAATTAACAAGTCAAGTGAAGAAGAAACTTAATATTCCAATTGATGACATTGACCAGAAATAATGATGGATATGCGTAAAGTGACGGAAACCACAAGGCACCGAAACGTAACTGATTGGCCCAAATCCATTTCTTAGAGTCACTAATTATGATAAAAAAAATGAAAACTGTATCAATTTATTTAGCTAAATAAGTAAAGAAACATTATTAAGAAGTGAAAGTCTAAAAACCTTTTAATACGTTTCCTTTATTAAAACATAATCCGCCCAAAAACAGTAAAGCTCATAAGATAAAGTAGCTTTAACCTAATACTATTTAAACATATCTTATGAATAAGCTCTAATCTTATTAATATGCTCAAAAGAGCATATGCACATTTGGAAAGTGGAAAGTCGTGAACCTAACCTTCATGATATTAAATGTGAACAATGAAAATGGTTGAATCTTATTAATAACCCGGTCGATTACGTTCTCGTTTTGGTTAAGACGCATATATACAGTCTAATGTTTCTTGATAAAATTGGTGTTAAGTTGTATCAGCTACGTCATACATTTTAAAACGCTGGCACACAAATAATTGTCTGGTATATCTTAGGATTATAGCGGCAACTGGAAGATTAATTAATACGAAAATAATTTGATTAATTTCCGAAGAATATTTACGTTGAAACTATGGACAATTCATCCTTTTATGTGGAAGTGGTTTCTTTATGTTCTCCCTATTTTATTTTATCTTCTAGAAAGATTGGTTTGTTTTGCAGAGTTTATTCATTGTGGAATTAGTTTCCGTACAAACAATAATGGCTCAAATACGAAATTGAATATCCATCTATACCCTACCGCCAAATTATCACCACTTCTAGTTATCCAATATTGTTACAGATAATAGTTGATTACTTTTTTTTTTCTTTTTACCCGCTAAACAAAAACTGAAAGCATTATTTAGCTTTTTTTTTAGCTTTTCGAATCTCGAAATTCGTTGAATTGCCAATAATAAAATTTACGAAATAGTAGAAACTAGAAAGTAATACCTTTCATGGCAAACCCAAGCTTAAGACTTACCAAATAATTAAAATTGTACAGTACCATTCAAATTCCAATACGTAAATCTGTCATCGTATGATTTTCGTATGTGCAGTTTGTATTTTCTGTTTAGGCGAAGGACGTATTTGATCTACGACAACCATTTATTAATACTTTGTAACTTCTTAGAGTTGATCTCAAATGTCTTACATAATCCATGCGATGTCAATTTAAAGTTTCACAAATACCTTTTGTGTTTTAATATTAGTATGGTGGTTTCGTGAATCCAATTTTATTTTATTCTAATGATGCTGGTAATATTTTGTTAGTACTTTGTAATATTAAAAACTTATAATAAATAATACTAACATATTTTAAAATTATTAATATTGTAAAAAGTATTAAAATGAATTTAAAAAATAAAAAATAAATGTCTAAGACTATCTCCAATGGTTCACACTATTTTTTATTCTAAAATAGAGTTGTGATATACTCCAATGATATTATATTTTATAGTAAAAAATAAAGTGACGAATAAAAAAAAAATAACTTATTTTATATAGAAAATAAATCTATTTTTACTCTATTATAAAGTAGAAAATAAAATATCATTGGAACATTTTTACTGTAAACTCTATTTTAGATTGAAAATTAAAACGAGGTTAAAGATATCCCAAGCGACATTTTACAAGGAACCACTATTTTCAGTTTAACTAATGATACATAATATCCAACTATTATTGTCTATGTATGATAAATTTCACATATTAACAACCTAACATCCATAAGTCATCTCTATTGAAAAGTAATTTGGAGGTTTGATTCAAAATCTTCCTATTATTGAAGAAAAAACGCTAATGGAAAGAGTTGACTTGCTAAAATATATGTCGAAGTAATTGTTTTTTTTCAAGCAAAAATGGAGTAATTGTTTTCTTTAAGATTTAATTAATATTATTGTATTAATGTAGATGAAAAGGAAATATTTGTCCTTTGTGGATAGCGGCTGGCTTTGGACGTCGGCCCAAGATCGTGGTTGAGGGTCCACTCACGAGGCAAAACATCACTTTGGGAAAATACTAAAATAAACGATCAGTTATAAAAAGTTCTAAAAATCGGTATAGACTTTCACTTTGACGGCAACTCGGTCATATCCGAAATATTTTTTTAGAATCGATATATTCCTTACATATTAAACCACAAATCACTCGGAAAGAATTTGTTTACAAAATAAATTGATTTAGAAAATTCTGATCTCGAACTTTAAAACTCAGAATACCTAAACGCTAAATTTTCTCACCACTACGTTGGATAACTTTTTGCAACTGTTTTATCATCTATTTACTTTTCATTTTTATTGATTTTTCTCTCTTTTTCATAGATTTATTCTCCCTTTGTCGAATTCTCCCTTAATTTATAGTCATTTTCTTCTCATTCAATTTCAGTTAAAATCTCTTTTGTTAATTTCAGATTAAAAACGGTACTTGAATGTGTTTCTGTTTCAAAATTTAAATTTTCAAAAAAGAATGGAAATCAAAGGCTTGCAGCTATCAAGGTAACCATAATAAGTACTCAACTCTATTATCAACAAAATGAGTATTAACAAATTTGTTCTTATGTAATATATTTATGAAACGACGTATCTTATTTCTGCTTTAATAAAAAACAAAAAAAGGTAGAGAAGAATAAAAAAGATAAACAAAACAAAAGAATCTTCTCTGCTACAAACATAGAACACGAGCACATAATCGCACATATATGAAGACAAGTGGTATCCTTAGTTATTCTCTTGCCATATGCAACTCGAATTGCTTTTTTTTGTAGCTTCGAAGAAATCATATCCATTGGCTAACAAATAATGATGCAAAAGCTATTCTACCGAGGGAAAAGAACTCAACAACTGTTGTTCAAAAAAAAAGAAGAGAACCAACAACTACGTGATTCAATTTGGATATTTACAAATTTTATTTTTTATGGCTTGACTATTTCACATATCTATTTTTTCTTACAACAAAGCATATTAACATATCTGCAAACTTTTTGTAAGTCTATTATATAAAAATTGACTATTTTATATACATGTTTAGTTTTATGGGTTTTTAGTTATATTAATTTTAGGTAATTTTATTTTAGAAAATACTTAGTTACAAAACATATGAACAAACATGGATCAAATATGCTATTTCTAGGTGAAATCCAGCTCCAGAAAAATGTGTCAAAATTATTTCTATTTTGATTAAAAAAACTCTTATAAGTTGATTTTTCAAAAATTTAAATCCAAGCAAAGATTTACCCGTGCTTAGCACATGGTGAAAACACTAGTATGATCAAAATTGGTTTAAGCGGTTCTAAATCAGTTAAAATTGGTTAAAATCAATCTAAATTTGTTTAAATATGTTAAATTAAACAATATAATTATTATAAATCTATAAATATATCTAATTTCTTTGGTTTTATATATATTTAATTTTGTAATTCATTACAATAATCTTATAATTAAATTTAAGAACTAAAATATATCATATAAATGAATAGTAGATAAAAAATAGCGAAATTGCACTTCCTACCACTACAAGAAAACATATTTTTTACGAGGGCGCTTTTCGATGTTAATTCGTCGTAATAGGAACTTTACGACGAATTAACATCGAACAGCGTTTCGTTGTTAAACGCTCGTCGTAATGGAGCATTCGTAGTAAAGTCGAAGTTACATTTACGAGGAAGCTTTTTCCTCGTAAAGTGGAAGGAAACACTTCGTCGTAATGTCCTCGTAATACGCGTTGTAAATGCCACGTAATAGTTCGTTGTAAAAGA
>OVBX01000765.1:0-10564 GCA_900406325.1 Erucastrum elatum
TCATATCTGTTATAAAAAGGAGAGACATGAGAGAAGACTCCGTCAGACGACTTCTAGGAAGCCCATACGACTTTCAGAAAGTCCAGACGACTTTCAGGAAGTCCAGACGACTTCTAGGTAAGTCGTCTAGACGACTTCCAGGTAAGTCGTCCCAGAAGTCTTCCAAATCCAGATNGAACACATAAAAATACATATCTAAAATTAATAGATTTACCTTTAAATGAGTGGAAAGTGAGAATCATATGATAAAAACTCTGCAAAAAATAAAAATAAATTAGTGAGAAAGACATGAAACAAAACTAAAAAAATCATCTAAAGTTTGGTGTATTGAAGTCATGGACCTCATGGTGAATAGAGTGGGTTTGGAGAGTTTAAGTTTAGGAAAAATATAAGAACTTTATACAATATGAAGTGACCAAATAAAGAAAAATCAGACATAAAACTTACCAAAATGCTCAGATATGTTATTAAATGGAGAGACATGAGAGAAGACTTTGTCAGACGACTTCCAGGAAGTCCAGACCACGTCCAAGAAGTCCAGACGACTTCCAGGAAGTCCAGACGACTTCAGGAAGTCCAATAAACTTCTAGGTAAGTCGTCCAGACAACTTCCAGGTAAGTCGTCCAAACGACTTCCAAGTAAGTCGTCCCAGAAGTCTTCCAAATACAGATCTGGAAAAACCTCCACATCCAAATCCAGATCTGAAAAACCTGCAAATCCAAATCCAGCTCTGAAAAACTTGCATATCCATAAACGTTCATATGACTTAGAACAGAGAAAACAAGTGGAACATTAGATAAATATATCTTTACTAAACACACAAAAATACATTTCTAAAATTAGTAGATTTACCTTTCAATGAGTGGAATATGAAAAATATATGATGAAAAACCTGCAAAAACAAGATAAATTAGTGAGAAAAATATGAGACAAAAAAATAAATTGATATAAAGCTTGGTGTTTATAAGTTCAAAAAGATTAGAGAGAGGTTAGAGAGTTTTAGAATGATGAACATTACATTTTTGTTGCAGCCATTTGAGAGGAGAATAAATAATGTGTAAAATTTTCTTTATATATGGAGACACAAAATCCAATTAGGTTAAATATTTTCTATTCAGGCGACTTTGGACGACTTTAGACGACTTAACTGTAAGTCGTCCAGAAGACTTAATATATTTAGCGGGAAACTAAAATATTTTTAGCGGGAAACTAAAATAGAAGACTTCCTAGACGACTTACAAGTAAGTCGTTTAGGAAGTCGTCTGGTTTAAAATATTTAAGCGGGAAAAGAAAGTCGTCTAAAGTCATCTAAATTCATCCAATTTTAACAATTCAACAGACGACTTAATTTTAAGTCGTCTAGACCCTAAATACAATCCCTAAACTAATTTAACTAATTAAACACTTAAAAAAATCAAATTTAAATTAAAAAGTGTTTATTATATACCGGAACAAACACGAATAGGTAAAAATTTACATTTTCAAAAAGCATTCAAACTTTCCAAAATCTAACCCTAACAAAACATACAATACTACTACATATGTTCTCAAACCCTAAAACCAAAGAATATCATGATTAACCACTTTCACTCATCTATGTTGAAAACTATTCAAACTTATTATTTTTTAATTTACATCACTTACAAATGTTTATAATTACATGATTTTAATTTTTCACTAGTCAAAATGTTTTTTAATTTTTTTTTAAATTACTTTTTTAAGATCAACAACTCCAGACGACTTACAGGATCTCAGACGACACAGACGACTTAATAGGATTATAATCGTAAAAATGGCTTCGATTTTTTTTTTATCACAAGAAACTAACTGTAATTTCACATGACCTTGAAGTTAGTTTTCTATTTGATTCAAGTTGGGGTTTAGTTTTGAGGTTAAAATCAAGTTATGGGTCATAACTTGTAAATTCCCCTATATTGTTTTTAGAAATTAGGGGCCCTGAAATTTGTATATTTTGAAGCCAAGTATTTCTTAAAAACCACTACTTCTCCGTGATGTCACAAAAAGAAAAAAAAAACTTTCTTCTCCGTCAAGGCTCTCTCAGAGGATTTCGCTCTTCCTTTGATCGTAAGCCTCTCCGAATGACGACTCCTAATTTGACGCCGCAGCTCGAGAACGCTGATGGTTAGTTTCATCTGAATGCATAATGTTAATCACATATGGTATCATAAAACCACATAAGTTTCTCTCGCTTAGATCTAAATTATTACGCCTGTCTCGTTGGACCATTGCGTTAAGGTGTATTGACGAGAGATCTTGATAATGTAAAATCGGTAATGACTTAGTTCATAAAGAGGAAATATTGCGTACATTGGGGAAGGAGCTTGTATCTGCATGGTTATGTATCCTACGCAACTGAATGCTTAATGTTTTTTGGGATCAGAAGATCTTGACGATGAGAATAATATATAAAACCCATTTTGTCTTAGTTGAATCAATTGCCTCTGTGGAGAATGATCTCGTCTTTCCCAGCAAGCAATTCTCTAGCCAGGCTCTTGTTTCCTCCCCTCAACAGGTTTCTTTCTCTCTCTCATTTTTTTTTTTTGCTTTTTGTGTTCGTTAGATTAATGTTTCATCTTCTTGTTAATTAATTTCAGTACAAGGAAATGCATAAGAGGTCAATGGACGACCCTGCTGGGTTTTGGTCTGACATTGCGTCTGAGTTTTACTGGAAGCAGAAATGGGATGACCAAGTTGTTTCCGAAAATCTCGATGTCAGGAAGGGTTCTATTCACATTGAGGTTGGTTTTCTTTTCTTGTTAAAATGTCTCTTCGTGTTAGACTTATCTGAGATAATGCATGTACCACCACCAGTGGTTCAAGGGGGGAATCACCAACATCTGCTACAACTGCTTAGACAGAAATGTTGAAGCTGGTTTGGGTGATAAAACAGCTATTTACTGGGAAGGGAATGACCATGATGAGGATGCTTCCTTAACTTACTCTCAGTTGCTTCAACAAGTTTGCCAGGTATAAATAAAACACTCATCTTCCTGCTCTCCTACCACCTCTAGACTCTTCATTCTCATTAACCTGATGGCACTGCACTGCACCTCCTACTGCAGCTTGCTAATTACTTGAAAGATCATGGAGTCAAGAAGGGAGACGCCGTCGTAATTTATTTACCAATGTTGATGGAACTTCCTATCTGTATGCTTGCATGTGCACGCATCGGAGCTCTTCATTCGGTAATTTTACATTTGTTTACAATGCAACATTTACTTAATATGAATTATTAACTCAATTTCTTGCTCAGCTCGTTTTTTCTGGATTTTCTGCTGACGCTCTTGCTCAAAGAATCATTGATTGCAAGCCTAAGTTAATACTGACTTGCAATGCTGTTAAAAGAGGCCCTAAGACCATTAACCTTAAAGCTATTGTTGATGCTGCACTTGATTTATCCTCTAAAGATGGCGTCTCTGTAGGTTAGTCCTTTGGTTTCCAACTATAACAAACTTAGCTCTTTGATTTTCTGACGCTTGCTTCTCTACAACCAGACATATGCTTGACCTACGACAATCCATCAGCGACAACCAGGGAAAGCACTAAATGGCAGAACGGAAGAGATGTGTGGTGGCAGGTAATTGCAAGAGCTGTTTAATAATTCCACACTTTCGTTTCCTTTTATCAAAATCTGATTCCAGTGATGTGAATCTCTTTTAGGATGTTGTTCCTAAATATCCAACATCGTGTGAGGTGGAATGGGTCGATGCGGAAGATCCACTGTTTTTGCTCTACACCAGTGGAAGCACCGGCAAACCAAAGGTAATTTAATCTGGTCTTGATTAATTAAATTTTTAACTTGTATTATTGTTTAGGTTTCACTCTTTAATATATGGGTTTTTTGAAGGGTGTCCTTCACACAACTGGAGGATATATGGTCTACACTGCTACAACATTCAAGTATGCATTTGACTACAAATCAACGGACGTATACTGGTATGCATTGACTGTTCAATATCTTTTGTAAACGGTATGCAATAGAGTGCTAATTTCTTTGCTTCTCTAACATTATAGGTGTACAGCAGATTGTGGTTGGATCACTGGCCATAGCTATATTACCTATGGACCGATGCTCAATGGAGCCACTGTTGTTGTCTTTGAAGGGGTAATCCTTTTGAAATATATGTAGATGTTTTGTGACTTGAAGATTTTGAATTACAAATTCAACTCTAGGTTCATTTGGCATGGCAATACATTATCTTTCATACATAGCTATCAGCATTTAACCTTATGAGTGCGTGCCATATAAGTTATATTTTTCATTTCTGTCTTTTGGATTGAACTGATGGTTGTGATTTAAACCAGACTCCAAACTACCCTGATTCTGGACGTTGTTGGGAAATTGTTGACAAATACAAGGTTTCCATATTTTATGCTGCTCCAACATTGATGAGGTCTCTCATGCGCGATGATGATAAGGTAGGATATCAATCTGTCATGTGGTAAAAGGTTCAACAGCAGTACTGTATTGATGCTTCAAAAGCTAAAGAAGTATTTATATTTCCTTCAAATTAACTGTTGTAGAGTAGTTACAGCCATATGTTGAGGGGGGGGGGGGGGGGGGGGNTGGGTGAGCCCATTAATCCAAGTGCATGGAGGTTGAAACTCTAATGTCTTTAGTCTTTTATTCATGCGATCAGTTGAACGTGAAGTTTTATTTAATGGTTTTACTGACACTCTGGTGTAGATGGTTCTATAATCTAGTCGGTGATTCAAGGTGTCCCATTTCAGATACCTGGTGGCAAACTGAAACTGGTGGCTTCATGGTGAGTCTCATCTATCTCGCTCTTGATACCTTTTGCATGCTCTCTTATATGCATCAATTTGAATTGCAGATAACCCCACTGCCAGGTGCTTGGCCGCAGAAGCCTGGCTCAGCTACTTTCCCTTTTTTTGGTGTTCAGGTATATGTGATTTATAGTGCAATTTTAGACTATAGTATGCTGCTTTGTCCTTTAGATATTCATCTTAGAGGACTTCTCTCTGTGTATCTCTGCTGCAGCCTGTCATAGTTGATGAAAAAGGCAATGAACTCGAAGGCGAGGGTAGTGGTTATCTTTGTGTTAAAGGATCATGGCCCGGGGCATTTCGAACTCTGTTTGGGGATCATGAAAGATATGAAACTGCATACTTCAAACCTTTTGCTGGCTACTATTTTAGTGGTGATGGTTGCAGCAGGTGGACAATCTAATCTAATTAGTTTCTTTTCACAAAAACCAAATTTGCAGTTTTTATCTATGTTTGATTTTGTGTTCCAGAGACAAGGATGGTTACTACTGGCTAACTGGGAGGGTCGATGATGTTATCAACGTCAGGTACGACACAAAGTTATTAGAACGATGTCATTTAATTCTCTAAGTTTTCAATTTTCTCCGTACTGCTCAGTTTTAGTCTTACATTTGGATTTTTTTTTTTAAATGCACAGTGGACATCGCATTGGAACTGCTGAAGTTGAATCTTCTCTGGCTTCACATCCCCAATGTGCAGAGGCAGCTGTTGTAGGCATAGAACATGAGGTATGTAGACTGATTATGCATATATAAGGTGTGACACTGATAAGACTTCATGAGGTATGTAGACTGATATTTAATGTGTCTAGTAATTGAGACTGGTTTTAGGCCTTTTGAAAGCAGGGAGAGTTTCTTGGTTCTTGGGTTTGATTTAGTTCTTGATTTAGGACTGTTCTTTCGTTAATTTATTATTGTGAAAATAGAAGTAGAAATCAGTTTTGGTACGCTCTTGTTTGTATCAGGTGAAAGGTCAGGGTATATATGCGTTTGTCACTCTTGTGGAGGGTGTTCCTTACAGCGAAGAGCTTCGGAAAAGCCTTGTACTCGTGGTCCGAAACCAGGTACGATATATTATGCAAAAAAAAAGAATAGTGAAAGCTTTAGAGATGCTACTTTTCTGATGAAAGTGACATTGCACACTTTGGTATGGTGTCAATACTAGTTTTAATTTTGCAAACTTTTATGATTTATGTGATGGGTTTTGTATGTATCAATGTTGGGCCATTTACAGATTGGAGCATTTGCAGCACCGGACAGAATACATTGGGCACCAGGGTTGCCAAAGACGACAAGCGGAAAGATAATGAGGAGAATCTTGAGAAAGATCGCTTCAAGGCAATTAGAAGAGCTTGGAGATATTAGCACACTCGCGGATCCTAGTGTTGTTGATCAGCTTATTGCACTTGCCGATGTGTGAATCATCTCCTTTTCTCTCTCCATGAATGTAACCATTAATCATGTGCGAGAGTTTGGTGCATCTATGTTTATCACGGATGGAATTATGATGAAGAAAAAAACTGAAACAAGATTCAGGTTCTTCTGAAGAATAAATCGAGCAGACAATTTTGTTGTGTTTTGAATATTTTTTTTATTGGATGAATTCGGTTTAAGGATGATTTGATTGTAATACTCCATTTGTTCGTAAAATATAAATGTTTTAAAATAAAACATGGTTTTAAATACGTATGTTTGAATTCTCTATCTAATTTTTATTAGTTAATAACAATGTTTTGAAAACCGGTATAGGATACCGATTTGTTATAATTTCTGACTGGTTAGATTGGTTCAACTGGTCGAACCAAATTTTCTATTTAAACAAAAAAAGTATTTCTACATATATGATATATTCTAAATTTTCTTTTATTAACTAGAATAATAATCAATCAGTATAAATATACCTATATGTATATAAAATCAACAAGTGGATACTATGTAAAATGAAATTAATAAAAAATGATTAATCAATCAAATTACCATAATTATTCATTCTTACAGCTAAAATCCTAAATTTTAAGAATATGACAAAACAAATGTTTTTTATGAGAGCTAAAAAGAAAATTTTACATTATTTCCTAAGAAAATAAAATCAAATAGAAATCAGTTAAATAGTGATCATTAAACATTGATTATCAAATATTAAATAATAACTGAAAACACATTAATTATATGTTGATTTTTAAAACCAGATTTTGAAGTTGACCTGGTTCACCGGTTTTACCAGGGTTTAGTCAGTTTTACCGGGTTTTAGTCATTTTTACCTTTTTTTTTCTCAAATCCTGGTTTTAAATCAAGTAGGACACAGCTTTTTCAACAAATCATGGTCGGACCGCTGCAATCGGCCGGCATAATTTGGTTTTTAAAACACTTGTTAATAATGATGAATTGTAAACTTTAAGAAAATAAATCGTACCTTTGATACATTATTGACTTAGAAAATTATGAGAAATTGGTAAATAGGAAAAATAAAATATTTACTATCAAAATTAGGTAAGGAACACTCATTATGGAAAAAGGATGTACAAGAGAGTTTAGATTTTTAAAAGTATAGAAGAAGAGGTTTGTACTTTTGGGTTTGAAGATTTTGAAGCGATTCAGAGAGAAAGTTTAGGAGGTTGAGAGATTAGAGAATATAGAAGAGGATTGTACTTTCGGGTTAGTGTTTCTCTTGGATTACTTTTTTTTATCTCTTCTTGAAACTTCTTCTTCTTCTAACATATTTATAGTTTAATCATGGACATATTTTGACGCATCCATGAACAATGTGAGAAGAAGACGTCACGTTCAAGAGACAATGTAATGTTATGTGAGAATTTTTGGCGAAAATAATAAAAATGCAAATCACGTTAAACTCTTTACGAAAGAAATGAACAAAAAAATTAAAATAAAATACCCAAAAAATGGAGAAAAAGGAAACAAATTTGGGAGAGTGTCTCTCTAATTGATACGTGTCTAATTTGATGTGATAGCATTAATTGCAATGCTGCTTTTTTAATATATACTAGATTTTGATCCACACTTTCAAAGCGCGGGTTTATTTTCTTTGTCAATTTTTTTTTCTAACGAATGTATTTCAACATAAAATATGTATCAACAGTTTTAANTTTTTAATATATACTAGATTTTGATCCACACTTTCAAAGCGCGGGTTTATTTCCTTTGTCAATTTTTTTTTCTAACGAATGTATTTCAACATAAAATATGTATCAACAGTTTTAATGTTTTTTAAGAGTTGTATTTTTTAAGTTTATCGGTAATTATGACTGAAACCAGAGTTTGATTGATTGATTTGGTGTTATTATATATAAATATGAGAATTATATTGCTTTCTACAACGTTAAACTTTTCTCGAAGTTCTATTTTCCGTGTTAGAAATAATAGGGACAAATGTATTTTAAACAACAAACATAATAGGAGAGCTGAAAACATGTTGAAGAGACCCGACCTATAATCTCCAAACATATTTTAAAATTTTGATTTACAAATTTATGTTAAAAATAGATATTCAGTGTTTTCATATCCGACCTATATATGCGGTTAAACTGGTAAACAATATTAAATTCCGTTTATATTTAATGAGAATTCATTAATTAAAAAATGATAAATATAAAATATTATCATTAACCTATGATCTAACCATGATTGACCCGTTAAAAACCCATAGAAAGCTGATAATATTTATAAAATTAATTTTTATATACATTTGAATTATACATAAAATTTAAAAAACTANTTTTTAAAAACTATTAGATGTGTAAATTTTGTAATCTGATGATTTTTGTAGTATTCGAAAAACCAAAATTTATTTATATGAAAATATTAGTTTATTTTGTTTTTTATATTTTTTAGGAATATGTTTAATTATGTCGAAAATATTTGCAAATATAACTATTTAGAAACTCCATTAAATGGAATCATATATGGAAGATCTCAATTAAGCTCTAAACACGTGAAACTTATCATACATCAAAAAAAGAAAATGTGTTGCTGTTACAAAAAAAAGACTACACATGTGGCTGCATAAAATAGAAGATGAAATAGCTTCTCGAATTGTGTGCCACCAGTGAACGGCGAAGGTTTTCGGTCATCTTCTACAAATCAGCATCGCCTGTCTTTAACCTGTTTGCAGCTCCATAAAACAACCAATATCATCTTCCCACTTTTTTTTTAAGGGCAAGAAGAACTATAACATTTTCTCGTTGATCTGGAGAAACAGAGAAAACAAAATTAGCTTAATATATAAGATAATTTAACCAACAATCAATCTTGCACTCTTGAAAAAAAGAACACGAACAAAGAAAGAAGAGACTTGCTGATCATGGACACCTTCACCAGGCTCCTTGTACCAATTAAGAACAAAGATCAGCGTCCAGAGCGTTAATCAGTCCCATTAGATTTTCTNTCATTAGATTTCCTTCTTTACAGCGTTTAAACCATCGTCTTCGCCTAAAATCTAAGAAAACAAATACAAAAAAGGAAAAAAAAAACATGGATCATAAGCATAACAAAACCGTATAAATTAAATTTATAGATATTTACCATAGAAGTATGCTGAAAACAAAAAAGATAAGAAAAAAATACAAAAGAGAAAAAAAAGATTGTGAATGCACTTTTACCAAAAAAAGATTATGAACGCATCCTACAAAAATTGTCCAAAATCTGTGAGCTAAACAATATGTAACTTATTGGAAAGTCATACTCAAGTATTAGTATCAATCTCCAAAGATACATATATTTACACAAATAAGTTAAGTATTTAAATCACAAAACCTTTCAACATTGAATCAAACCACAATTATATACCAGATTCATTGCAGAAAATATTAGTCTTATGGAAACGATATAAAAGAAGAGGTATATGATCTGCAAATTAACATAAAGACATTGAGATTCAGATGATTAAAAGAAAACTGAAAATGAAACATACATAAAATATTAGTGTTTACCAAATTTAGGAACGAAAATGCTAGAGTTATTAAAATGATATAGGAGTGGTATATGATTTGCAAAATAACATTAAAACAGTGAGATTTAAACAATTAAGAAGACAAATGAAAACTGAAACAAACTTAATACAGAACTATTTACCAGATTTAAAAACGAAAAACGTTGGTGTTACTGAAATGATATAGAAAAAAAAAATATATGATCTGCAAAATAACGTAAAATAGTGAGATTCAATTGATTAAGAAAATACGAAAGCTTAACATGCTCAAACGAAAATATTAGCTGCTTACGAAGGTTTGGTTCATTTATATAATGAAAGAGTAGTGCTCAAGAAGTTTTGATAATATCATTCATAATTGAGAAAGATTCTCGGAGATATATATTGAAAAATTGAAATACTTATAATTGTTTGATGTGGTGGATAGATTACGATAGATTACGTTAGACATATTTGATTGTCAATCAAAGAAGATTCACAATAAAGTTGTTACCAGAAAATATGAAAAGCTATTTATTTGAAAATATTTGCTGATTTGTTATGTTTAAGATATTATTTTTAATAGTAAGTATCCTAAAATATATATTCTATTGTAGTTTTGTTTAATTTGTTCCAAGATTTTATGCGTATATAACAAATATAGAAAATAAAATATATTATCTATTTGGATAGATAATAGCTTTAAGAATTTGCGTGATAAAAAGTCAAATTCATGTATATTTTTAATGTTTTGTAATTTATATATAGAATAGAATATTTTTTTATAATACATATGCTTGATAATAATTTTTTATAACTTGATGCAATTTG
>OVBX01000765.1:10602-25177 GCA_900406325.1 Erucastrum elatum
TTTTTTTTGGGCCTGTGATTTTTTTTGTTACTAAATGAAAATCCATGTTTTGTATTGAAAGCTCATGCAGTATGTAAATAAGAAAGCAATGTTTTTCTTGGGCCTGTGATTTTTTTTGCTACTAAATGAAAAGCCATGTTTTGTAATTAACTTAAAAATGTTAATGAAAAGCTTTGTTTTGTAAATTATTTTTAAAATGTTTTCTAATTTCGCTGAAATTTCAGGGACAGGTTCACAAACAGTTAGCTACTTTAATAGTATATATGAGATTCACGTACACCAGACTTGTTTGCGTATACTACCTACTACTCCCTCCGTTTCATATTACTTGTCGTTTTAGATTTCGATACACAGATTAATAAAACATTTAATTTTGTATATTTACTAGATAAAAACATTTTTACCAATACATCTAACCACATTCAACCAATAAAAAAATGAATAGGAATAAAAAGACAATAAATTTTGCATTGAAATCATAAAACGACACTTATTTTGAAACGAAAATTTCCTTCTAGAACAGCAATTAAATCGAAACGTAAGGAGTAATATCTTTTGCATTTATAACAGTCATCAAATACATCTAAAAGATACTGGATACACAAAATATATCAATTTTCCATATTTTCTACACGAATATTCCTACATATGTTGTGTGGTTATTTATTTCCTAGCCTACACTATTAGTATAATAAATACAAGCTTACTTAGCCTTTCTAATTATCAGACCATCTTCAACCCTAGAAACTAAAAGGGGTTTCTGATTTTTTTTTTAATTTTTTTTTTCATTTTATCTGATATTAAAAAAATAAAAAAATAAAAATAAAAACATAACAATCGCGGGCTGTCACGTAACGTGAAGCCCACATTATAGTGTTAGAAACACACCAAACTTGTTTCTCTACGCAGGACCTTCTCTCACCTGTTTCTCCAAATTAGTGGGCCATGCATCTACGTTTTGGCTAGAGAAACTCGACGTGATACCGCGTTGAGGATGCTCTCACGATTTCACAGTACAATGAATCACATCCTTTTCCTAATCACATTCCCTCTCCTAATAAAAAATGGTAAACCATTCACCGAAGATAGAATGTGAAAACCCCAATCGTCACGCGTTATAGAAATCTGGTGTGGTGCAGATTTAAACTTAAGTCTCTTAAGGATTCACGGAACGCCTTGATCATCCGATCACAGACGCATGGTTCCCTCTCCTCATAAGTTCCTTTCAAAAGAGTGGTACAAACATCTACAATGATCTTACACTCTTTAGCATGTAGAAGCCGGAAAAACCGAACTGACAGAAACAACAATATAAAAACGATTGTAAAGGAAATAGACGGATCGAAAGACGAAATGAAAACCGATACGAACGTTTTCGAAAACAGACATAGAGTCGAAGTACAATCTTTTTCCCAAAGTTTAAATATTCGGTCCATTCACCTCTGGTCCATCTTTTTCCCAATCTCATAGTTACACACGTCTTCTTCATCTTTCTCCCGAAACCCTAGTACCACAATTTTTAAATCGATAATGGCGGAGCAGACCACCACCGTTCCAACATCTTCCCCGGCTCTCGTCTTTTCTCCTATTCCTCCTGTAATCTCCTTAATTCTTTTTTTCCATTCATGGGTACATAGTCTATGTTTCTGTTATTTAGTGATTATTGGATATAAATCATTTTCTAGGGATTGAGACTAGCTTTAGACATAGATCAGTGTTTGTTTTGTCTACAAATATTTACATTTTTCCACTTGCAAAGCTCTCTCTGTTCATTTGGTTGGTGATCTTGTCTCTTTAGATTTTGGGGTCGGGTTTTGTTGCAATAGTTTTAGTTTACAACAATCGCATTGGTCCCGGAGCAGCATTGATTGTTTTCAAGTGGATAACTAAAATTTGATGTTGAGATTTGGTTGTTTCTTCTGCTGCAGAAGGAGAAGAAAGAAAACACCAGTCCTGTTGATTCCAAGCTCATGGTATATGTACTAACTTGTGCTGCTTTGCTAACTAGTAACTGCTACTCAAAATCTTCTCGCTTTTCTGTAGGAACTCAACGAATCAAGGGCCGAGTTGCTTAACAGGATACAGAATCTGAAACTTGTTGCTTTTAATTCTCTCATCTTCTTCAGACATTTCTTGTCTTCTTTTTTTTCTAAACAAAACATCTCTCTGTCTTTAGGACTTGCAAAGTTGGAGAGGCAAGCTGGACACTCAAGTTCAAGTCTACCGTGAGGTGACTTCCATTTCTACTCTTCTCACAATACATTTGAATAATCATTTATATCAACTCTTACTTGTGCTTTACAGGAGCACTATGGGTTAAAGAAGACTCTGAATCTTGAAGTTGAGCAGCTCCGTGAGGTCTGTATTTATAAAAATGCAGCAGGCACATTTGATGATATCTTACTGGTTTCACGTTTGGATTCGTTTTTCCTTTACATTGAAACCAGGAATTCAAATATCTGAAAACCACCTTGAATCAGCAGCAAGATGATGTTTCTGCCAGCCTTAAAACCTCAGGCGTGAGTCTCCTGATACTCTGTTCTTCTTCTTTTGAAGTGTCTAAATGTATACTACCTCCATGGTTCTGTGTTTTTCTCCATGCAGCTGCAAGACGACTCCAAAGATTCAAGAGAGCAAATGGTGACAGAAGAGAGAGTGGAACGATTGGCTGATAAGAACGCGAAAGAAGCTGAACATTAGATGATGAAATTTTTTCTTCTTATCATCTTACTACGTTGAGATTGTATCGTTACTTCTTAAATATATAATACTTGCGGTTTAGTTTGGTTTCTTTATTTATGCATTAGTTCTCATGTATTGTCCGTGATAGAGTTGAACCCTAATTTGTTTTAATATATCAGTACAAGTCGGTCTAACTGCGGCTCATATATATTTAACTTCCTAATTTTTTTTTTTTGCCCAAAAAAAAACTTCCTAAGATAAATTCAAAAGCAAGAAAATTCAAATTTGAGCAAGCAAGAGGAGTACTTGGTTATCCATTCCTTCAAGCGTTAGACTTGTCACTTTATCTCAAAAGACCAACCTAGAAAGCCAATCATAAATGCAGAATAATGTAATGTACCACCACCACATCATCAATCTCTTTGATGAACTCAACAATATATCCATGTCTTTTGAAACAGGTAGTAGTCTTAACAAATTACATAGGCTTTTCTGCACCCATAATAATAAAGGAAGAGGACCTTAATCTGTCAAGTGGAACCAGCGGGTGTCTTTGGTTCGTCTCCAGATTTGGAGGTAGGAGGAGGAGTGCCTTCAACTCCCATCTCGGCTCTTAGATCATTGATGCTCTGCTCCAGCTCATTGATTCTGCCTCCCATATCATCGAGTGAACGAACCATCAAAGTCAAGGAAGTTCAAGATTAATCATTAATGTAAAAGAGACAGTATTTAGGACATATAGTGAGCAGATGTAAGAGCAACTCAACATGTAGAACATATCAAACAATAGAAATTTGGAATTTCAGGTAGAAAAAAAAACACTTTAAAACTATCTACTCAGCCATTGAGATAAATGTTGATTGCTAGTACTGAACTAATATTCAAGGATCATCATCACACTTTAGAGGAAGCAAAAAAATAGACTGATGAAAAAAAAAAAGGATATTCTTAGTGATGATGGAGTCGGACATTGTCTGGAACCTGCTTTGCTGAAACACAATAAAAAAGCAAAAAAATTTCAATCAGAATCAACCTATTATTAAAGCTGTAATAATAGAAGCTGAGGAAAAAAAAACTCCCCACCATCTGCTGCAGGAGATTTTGGACCTGCGGATAAGAGTTGAATGAGGATTCAGTAAAATAACCCAAATTGTATTGGTGAAGTAGAACATTTCTATTATTATATATATGCAGTAAACTCACAAAAGCAGTCATATCAGCAGTGCTCTGCTTAGAATCCTCAGAATCATGCCCATCCTGTCACACCATCAATCAAATAGATAAAAAGTCTCTTAAGTATACAACAAACTCCGTTGATCCAGAAAGGATGAAGACCATTCAAGGTAACAAAAATAAACAGGAAATCCATGGTGGATGCCACTCGATTGTATGTAGAAAATAACCTAATAATTGATAACATTTGAGAGGATTTATCGCGAAATTCTAATAGACAGATCTGAAGAACACTGGATCTAGGGTTCGTGAATGAGAACACCAATTCGATTGAAATCAAGCATATCGCATTGTACATACCATTTTAGGGTTCTTCTTTCGGAGACTGGAGAAGTTGGATTCAGCGAGCGAGAAGCGATGAGGAGGAGATGAAAAAGATGAGCGATGTATGTGTGTTTGAATTAAAACTTGGAAAATAGAAACAAACCAGCTGTGTAGTTAAAATGTCCAAAATACCCCTCTACTTTAGTATCGCTATGATATTGGATTTGTGTTTTGTTATTCGAATTTCAAATCTACAATCTACATCCAACGTTTCGTATTGGGATTTTACATATTGGGATTCCGAATCTGGCTTAGTTTAACCGGTTCAAAATCAAAGCTGTACCGAAAATTTATTGATCCACACAATGCCATTTCTTCTGCTCCAAATTATCCACTTTCAGGCCTATCAGTCAATGATTAACCCCACTAATATAGTATGAACAGCTTCTTGACTGTAAAAGAAGCCATCTCTCTCACCTTTCCGTTCCAATAAGATTACTAGTAAACACATAGCAACTTCATTTCAATAAACAACCTCAAACTAAAGATCTTAATAAGGAAGGTCATCATATATTAATCACTGCATCTGTTGCAAGAGTCGCCTTCAGGGATATCTTCAAGCATAATAATGACCAACAGAAAAAAGTGTGCCATCAAAATATTAACGCTGATAAATGTAGGATAACAGATCCATTAAATTAAACCCATTCAACAAGATAAAGCAATACACAAAATAAGAGATCGTACTAACTCGTTGTCTCCATTCACAGATAGGAATGAAAGATTGTTATTACAATCATGTGGAAACAAGTACGCTTACATAAGAGACGAGATATTTCTTATTCAGAAAACTTTATTGAGATGAGACGATCTTGATCATGGCTTGTGCATTAAGCCCTGTTAGATTCTTCTCACAAAACCTCTGCCATGCTTCTTGTTTGTTTCCTTCTTTCTCTTTCTCTTCATCTTGCTCTTCTTCTTCTTTTTTCCATGTGAAGTTCTTGTAAACAGAGTTCACCATACTCCTCGCAGCTTCCCTTGCCTCTGGTAACTTATCATTCAACAAATCCGCAGCCATTTGCACAATCATAACCATCCCAAACTCTTCCATCTCATTTACCTCCTAATAATATACATACAAAAATCAAATAACAACTCAAGAAACTATATTATAAACACACATTTTTTCAAAAAAAAATACCATTTTAGAAACACAGTTGGAAGTAGACACGGCAGCTTTGGCCCTAACACGAGGGTTACTGTGTCGGACATAAGCTTTGAGCTTACGCAGAAGAGGCAAAGGAGCCACCGAGTTCACCAGCGTGCTCAGCGCTTTGTCTGCTTCTTCGCAAACAAACTTCTTGTCTTGTGAAGCTTTCATTAGCAGCTGTAATAACTGTTTTTCGGTTTGCGATTAAATTATAAGTTCTTACCCAAATCAGATCATACTTTTAAGTACAAGAAAGAAATCAATTTTACCAGATCGTCCATAGTTTTCAAAAGAGTTAACTTTTCTCCAAAGGCTTTGAAGATATCAGAGGAAGCCATAATCGAAGTCTTGCACAACGCGCTTCTTGGGTTCTTCATCGCTTTCACCATCACAACCATAAGCTTTTCTCTACACACAGTTTCAAATCTTAGAATCTAATCTGAACAATCAAAGATGAAAGTAAGAAAGAAAGAGACTTACAGAATGGGTAGCAACAGAGAAGAGTGATGAACTGCGAATCTCCTTGTGTTGTTGAGTGATTCACATACTTTGATCCAATCCTTTGATGCTAAGTCTTCCAGTAACCTCTTCATTAGATTAACAACAACTAGATTGAGTATATTATCATCCAAACCAAATTACTCTTTAATAGATTTCAGGTGAGGATCTGACCTGGACAGAGGATTCTGGATCTGGAAACGGTTTGAGGTTTTCGGAAGGGACGTACTCGATGGTTGATTCAGGCGGAGGTACAAGGTTGTTTTCGTCGTTTAGGCAAGTCTCTGGGTTCTTTGAGAGTTTTGGAAGCTTCTTAGGTCGTTCCTGCGAGATCGGAAGAGCGTTTTCGATGTTTCTGAGAGCCATTGATTGAAGTTTTGAGATTGAGAAGAAAAAGAGAGAGAGAGAGATTTGAAAATTGTTATGGGGGAATCTATGGTGGTGGGGTTTGAGGATAGATATAAAGATATCAAAAGATAAAATAGCCGTTGGGGAGGTTTTGGCTCTAACGGTCACATTCGTTGGTTCGGTTATATGAACTTGATTCGGCTACTGCAGATGGTATTTTCCGGTTCGCTTGACTCGAGATACGGAACGGCGTTTGCAACAGCCTATGGCTACGGCGTCGGTTAAGTTTTTGACTTTTATGCCAAACGCGACTTTTTGGTTGCATCAGTATCTTCTTCTTTCTTTTTTTCTGTAAAAAAAGGTACATGTAACCATTCTTAAATTTAGGATTTGGTTTATAACACTTTAGATTCATATACTTTTAAATATGCCAAAATAAAAATACAATTAAATTACGTCTATAGATTCAATTACTCATATACTAATTGAATCTTTGAATCTGTTTTCCTAAAAAAAAAAAAAAAATTTGGATTTTTGTCATTTTGAAATTATTCTTAAAATTCAGTTAATAACACGAATCATGATCATATATGCTTTATACGATCCAACAAAATAATTTAAATATTATATGTCTCGAATTAAATATAAGTTCTTATTTTTCAGTTTGGATTTTGAGTTTTCGCTTTTCTTCATGCCTAGCAAAACTCAAAAAGGCTAAGACCACCATTATCGCGGAACTTTTGTAGGATTTAAAAAAAATATATTGCATGGATCTCACAANTAAAAAAAAATATTGCATGGATCTCACAAAAACCATAAAAATCGGTCATAAAAGTTATGGAATAAAAATTGATTTTAGAGTGTTTCTTGCATTTTTGCAGATTCTACTGACACATGACAGTCCACGATTGGTTTGTTTTTAATTTTTCTTTTTATTTTAGACCAAAAAATAAAATAGGTTTTCTAGGAAACCGTACCACCAATTTCAGCGATAACTATGCTTTAAATGAACCATCTTGATGAACGAAAAACTGGAATTCTACTGGTGTCTTAAGAATATCTTACTTTGTTTCTTGGTGATTACAGAAAAATGACCTTGAGATTAGTCGCTCCATCAGAATATACCATGACAATTTTTCTCCCATCCCAAATTTGAGATTGGCCATGGATTGAAGNCTTGATGAACGAAAAACTGAAATTCTACTGGTGTCTTAAGAATATCTTACTTTGTTTCTTGGTGATTACAGAAAAATGACCTTGAGATTAGTCGCTCCATCAGAATATACCATGACAATTTTTCTCCCATCCCAAATTTGAGATTGGCCATGGATTGAAGAAAACCAACAAAATTCACTAGAAAGACTGTTACAGTATACATGTAGTCTGTAGACCGAGTGGAAACCAAGCTATTGAAACTCCTTTCAAATGTACAGCCAAATTTTAGTCAACCAGACTTTTATATGACCTCTGTTAGTTCTAACACTCTTGGAATCATTTTTATTACTTTTCTGTTGTTCGGTAAACGTTTTCAAAAGGCAAACATTTGGTGGTTTTAGAATTTTTAAGCCACGACAAGTACAATAACTAGGGTGAGAAGATTCTGGATATTTCGAAAACTTAAGATATCTGGATCCTTAGATTTAGAATCATTTGTGGCTTTCGGACATCCGAATAATTTCCGATATCCATCTAGATATTGTATTAACCACAAGTATTGTATCTGGATTCAGATTTGTAAAAATAATTTAATTTAATTTTAATATTAATTATAAAAATAAGTCATAAATTAAATATTTATACAAGTTCTATAAATATATATATATGCATATAATATTATAAAATTAAAATATAATATAATAAAACTAAATTTATGTAGAAAAACTAGTATATCAATATAATTATTAATAAATTTTAAAAATACGGATCTGAATCTTAACATAAAAGTTTAGATATTTTAATCCGAACGATTGTGAAAGACCCAATATTTTACTATCCAAATCTAGGTTCGGAGGCCTCATATCTTATTTTAGAATCGGACCTAAAGTGGATCTCAGATCAAATATGGATCTCGGATAATAAGTCATTGGCCTAACAATAACCATCAGAGTAATAGATAATTATTCATTTATGTATTGTAGTTAATATGTTTTTATATAATTTATAAATATTTGTAAATTTAGTGATGTATGAACTTAACAAATAAAATTTAATTATTTTTTTAGAATCTATACGTTTTCATCTCAAAATTTTATTTTATATTATAATAAAAGAATTCTTCTAAATTTACTAAGTTTTGCTATCCACTAGTAAATCTTCAACATTAAATAATCCGACATAAAATTTATAAATAAAAAATGACAGATAATTGGTTGGACTATTACGCTAATAATATTATTATATAATTTAGTCAGTAGAAATATTTTCTATAATCTAGTAAATAATTTTAAAAAAATAAAAAAACTTACAACCATATTATTTTGTTTAAAATAATAATTGTCGATTTTTTTTATAGATGTAGATAGAACTTAAAGATGAATATAGTATCACATAAATTTTAAAACTACAAAACAAAATTTTACTTTTTTTTTTAGTTTTGATCAAACAAAATTTTGATTAAGGTTGGAAATTCATCAAGATACCACAACCAATGATCCCGTTTAACCATCATAAATTAAAGGGAAAATTAGAAAAATAGAACAAAAGAATTAGTAGATTGTCCATATGCCATAATGTGAACAAGAAGTTGTCCACTTCGTATAATTTTTTTATGTAAACCCAATTATGTCTCTAATCTAATTCCAAAATGATTTTATTAATTTATTTTTTAAGTAAAAAAATAAAAGTAAAAGAAAAATTAAAAGTAAAAAAAAAATTAAAGTTAAAAATAAACAAAAGGGGCAAACTTGTTTAAAAATGTTTCTACTATATATTTGTTAAAGATTGAAAAGTTAATAATAAACAAAAATCTCTACTATATATCTGTTTATTTTTCTTTTTTGAAACTTTTTTGAAACCCCTAATCTAATTCCAAAACGATTTAAGAAAAACTTAGGAAACACAAAAAAATTTAGAATATCATAGATTTAGAATATATTCTCCTAACAAATTTTGAAGAGATTTATGGAAAATATACATTTTGACATTGGTAAAACATACATTCTACTTTAGTAAAATATAGATAAGATGGTAGATTGTGCAATCCTACTGTCGTAGGAAAATAGTATTTTGGTAGATTTTATAATTCAACTTCATAGATATATTAGAAAATAATAGTTAATGAAATCTATTGTAGTTCAGAGATTAAGTAAATGACAACTAGTTAATTCTATTAAGGTAGAATTATAACCATTAGTAGATTATACGTTCTATCAGAGATAGATATTAAAATAGTTAGCCGAATATATAATCTACGTATTCGTAGACACTAGATCGTGTTTTCTGCAATCGTAGATCAAATATGAAATTATGTTTCATTAATATTTAATCAATTTAAATATTTTTCATATGATGGTCTCTTGTTTATCTATATTTTGTATGTTTTTTCATATTTTCTGATTGTTAAAATAATGGATATAAATTTTAAAGTTGATCACGAGTACATAAGTCTGACCAAAAAAGTTTTATATCAAATAGTTGTGTTTTTACTTCGTTTTGGCAATTTTTTCGAAATTAAATACAGTATCACATAAAGTATGATGGTTAAGGGGGATTATTGGTTGTTGCATCAAAATTTCGTCTCGTGCCGAAATGGAAAAGATAAAATCATCCTCCTCTATTCTGCCTAGTTGATTTTTGTTTTCTGCAGAACTCTAATTTGATTCACGTTCTAAGCTTTCTCTTAAATGGTTCCTCTCCTTTCGTCTCGATCTCCCAATCTCTAGGGTTCAGTGATTTGACTTCCTCTCTAAATGAGCGCCGTCGCCATCAACCGCAAGCGCAGCGAAGAAGAATCCTTATACCTCAACCAACCTCCCACCTCCCAATTCCGACGACACTCGCCGTATTTCCAACCTCCGAAGAAACGCAGATTCTCCTCAGCAATCATGTCTCAGGATCCGTCCAACAATCCGTCTTCTTCGTCGAGGATCTCGAGGTATCCTGACGCCAAAGCTCCTCTTAGACGAGAAATCCACGCTCCGAGCAGAGCGAGCCTTATATACGCCAAGGCTAAGAAGCCGCAGCCTAGTAACGATTGCTGCGAGAAGGGGAAGTTCTTCACTCGCGAGTATGATTACGCCAAGAGAACGGCCTTGGATGCTTGCAGGTTCCTTAACAGAGGTAAGAAAGAGTTCATTGATTTGGAGGAAGATGAAGCAGTTCCTCAAGATTCAGTCGTTGAGGTTATTGATTGTGATGAGAAGAAGGAGAAGGAGAAGAAGAAGGTTGAAGTTATTGATTGTGATGAGGAGGTGAAGGAGGAGGAGAATGTTCAGACTCCTTCTTTAGATGTTAAGAACTTTGGAGTTGGTGATACTAGTGCGATGCTTGATTCGTTGTCTTTAGGTAGAGAGGAGACGGCGGCAGATGCTTCTAGCCTCGAAGCATATAGGAAGCTTATGCGAAGTGCAGAGAGGCGGAACTCGAAGCTGGAAGCTTTGGAGTTTGAGATTTTGTTTAATGAGAAGAAGTTGTCACAGCTTCGCAACTCTCGTCCTAAGCCTGTGGAGAAGAAGAAGCCTATCAAGGTATATTTTTTTTCTTTACTCGAATTGGAGATAGTTAAATGACCTTTACTCCATTTGGATTGATTCTCTATAAATTGCATATGATGTTATTGCCTATTAGTAGTATGAATCGGAAGTAGTAATGGTTCTTACTTTGGGGAAGATCTATCATATAGGGTGTTTTTTTTTGTCTCATTGCTAGATTTGGATACATTCTCTATATGATGTTATTGCCTCGTTGCCCATAAAGCTGCAATTTTAGCTTATAAGACCACACAGTCAGAGATTCTTAGTATGCTTTATAAGAAGATTCCTCGTGACCATAAAGAACTTGTTGTTAACTATTTTTTTTTTGTCTTGTTGTGGTATTGATCTAAAGAAGGTACCTCATGAACCCTTTATACCACTCACAGAGGAGGAAGAGGCTGAAGTCTACCAAGCCTTTTCTGGGAGAAACAGGTATGGTGGTTCTGTAAGAGAATTCTAGCATGTTAATCAGTCGAACCAAATGTGTGCTCCCTGTTTACAGGAGAAAGGTCTTGGTGACGCATGAGAGTTCAAACATTGATATTACTGGAGAAGTTCTGCAGTGCCTTACACCATCTGCATGGCTAAATGATGAGGTGCTAATTGTTCCTCATGCACATGCTAATATATTTCATCATTAAGAGCTATTAATTAACATATTTTTGGTTTCACGTGTTTCTTTTCTGTGTGTTTAGGTTATCAATGTGTACCTTGAACTTCTCAAAGAAAGAGAAACTAGAGAGCCCAAAAACTATTTGAGGTGTCATTTCTTCAATACGTTTTTCTATAAAAAGGTTTGTTTTCTTTTGTGTGCCCACATGATTCTTAAGAACAGTATTGATCTTTTTACCCCTCGTGTCAGTTCGTTTGTTTAGCTGCTACTTGGTTTCCAAAGAAACAATAAGCACTATGTTTAAGAGAACTATTTTGCTAAGATCATCAATATAGTTTGCTTCATTTTGGTTGATGAATTATCTTGGACTTAGTTTTTTTTTTCTGATTGCTTTCGTTCAGCTGCTAAGCGACTCTGGTTATAACTTTAAAGCTGTTAGGAGATGGACTACGCAGAGAAAGTTGGGATATGCTCTTATTGACTGTGACATGGTAAGTTTTTCGAAAAAAACCCTGAAAAATTTAGATTTCTTTTCTTAAATCTACAATTTTAGTCCAGTTTAGCTAATGTTTAAACCAGTATTTTTCCTGTGCAGATATTTGTTCCCATCCACAGAGGTGTACATTGGACTCTAGCAGTTATTAACAACAGGGATCGCAAATTCTTGTATCTCGATTCACTAAATGGAGTTGATTCTAAGATTTTGAATGCTCTGGTATGATTTTGTTTCCAACTCTCATTCTTTTTATTTAGTCTCTTATTGACGCACTAGAGTCATTAGAAGGATATTAAATGCTTTGGAGCTAAGGAATGTACTATTATTTATCCTTCTGGTCTTCTAGACACATCTCATTTAACATACTCATACATAAAAATAAAGCAGTCGGACTAAAATCTGGAGAACTTTTTCTCAATTCACCTATCCAATAGATGGTTCTGAAGTGAATGTCTGTCACAGTACAGCTCATTATTTCTTGATTCAAAATTCTGTCCGTGGACATTTTGGAGATAACTGATATGTAATGCTTCAGGCAAAATACTTGGGCGACGAGGCTAAAGAAAAAAGTGGAAAAGACATTGATGTTAGTTCGTGGGAAATGGAATTTGTTGAAGGCATTCCGCAACAACAAAATGGGTACGTAATTATCCTTGAAATTGCTATGTATGTGAAAGGAACAATCTTGTTTGAAAGAACAACTTACAGAATCGGCTAATTGTTTACCGTTGAGGAATATGGTTTAGTTAAAGTATAGACCTGGTTTGAGATTCTTAAAAGAGACATGTACTTAACATGAATTTTGATTGTCCGTGGAGCAACAAGCAACTGTTCACCAGAAAAACAACTCATGACTTTCATAGTTTGCTACTGGGATGTAGCCAAAAAAAATCATTTTCTTGATGGTTGGTGTCGGATCAAAAACATAATCTAATATTAGGTTCTTTTGGGAATCACTAACAGTCAAAAACCACCATTTAGACAATCCGAATGGCTGGAATCTATCAAAAGTCTATGTCCGTATGCCCTTACCTCTCTCTTATGTTTGTATATTCTTCAGGTATGACTGTGGAATGTTTATGCTCAAGTACATAGACTTTTTCAGTAGAGGTCTGGGGCTATGTTTCAGCCAGGTAAGCTATCCGAATCCAAATTCCTTAATGCTTCAAGGGATTGTATTTAAGAAAGAGTAAACTAATTGTCTGGAATTTGTTATGGAAGTAGTATATCTCTTAGGCTGTTTATATTGTTTGCATGTTCTAAGATTTGGTACAATAAATATTCTGTCTTGTTTGTAATACTTACAGGAACATATGCCATACTTTCGGGTAAGAACGGCTAAGGAGATTCTGAAACTACGAGCTGACTAAAACTGTTCGGGCTATGCCTTTTAGTAGTAGTGCTATTTTGCTATGCATTGTTGATTTGTTCAAACTATAAATCTTCCACTCCGTTTAGGCAGTGAAGCATCAACCTCAGAAGCAGTGGTAAACACTGAGCCAGGCTTAAAGCTCTCAACTCTTATTTTTCCTTTTGTATTTTGTTGTATTTTATTTTGGTCAAAATTGTAGATGGAGCATGATGGATTTGGTTAGTCTAACTAAATATGAATAGTTGTTCTGAACTGTCCTATTTGTTTTCCCTCTGTATGCTCTCAGTTTCGCCGTGGCATGTTCAATGCAATCAGTACGACAGCAAAACCGTTTCAGTTTCTTTCTCGCGTCTGGAGTTGATCCTAACTAGACGTCCATATTTGGTAGGTACTTTCATTAATCACAATCAACTATCAGAACTCTTTGAAAGCGAATGTTTACCATATAGAAACGTAAGAGACACGTTCATCGTATAAAAATCATCAGCATATCTCACCGAGTCACCGACCCTCATCAGATCATTTGTCTCGAACATACTTGTTTATTCCCCAATTTTGTTAACATTTGATGAAAGTATCGTTTGTTTCCCCATGTCAACGTAATGTAATATGCGAATTTGAGAAATATTTCGATGATAGTATCATCACAAACCATTCTCTTACATGTTATAATTTCTGGCAAAGATCGTTTAATGGGAGAGATTATTTCATGTGTTTCAAAACAATCAGGTCAGCATAGGACGTTCTTTCTTGTAAACGTACATTTCACAGTTTACCACCCTCGCCTCAGGTAACTTTGGCAACAGTTGCGAGAAAACTCATGGGCCCGCCCATGGCTCCAAACTATTTCCCTCCCGTTGTGTATATAAATACCATAAACCCTAATAAATATTACTACAAAACCATCACCGGAGAGCAGAGCCGGACCTGTATCTTTGGGAGCCCCATTCAGAGAAAAAATTTTTTTTATCTGAACTAAAATTGTTTCATTAGAAACTCAAAACTTCACGTGACAGAATTAAAGATCTTTTGTTTCTTATTTATTGACTTTTAAAAACTTAAAAACTCGTATTAGCCACTTAATATTATTATAGAAAAAAATTGTTTTTAAAAGATATATTTTTTTTACATTTATAATACAATTTTTGTCAACTAATAATAAAAAAAA
>OVBX01000766.1:0-29108 GCA_900406325.1 Erucastrum elatum
TCGTATTTTGTCCGAACTTTTCGGACGTCGATTTCGTCTTGACCGATTTTGACCCCAACAGGGTACAAGTTTGAAGGCTTAAGTGATCAGATCATACAAACAATGCGATTGAAGATGGCTGCGGAGATTTATGACGAGGTGGCTGTGGAGGATTAGGAAGTATAACCTGTAGCCTGTTTGTTTGGTTTCCTCTACCTCGGATGTATAATTGTAGGGTTTTTTTCTTTGTTTTTGGATGGTATTTGCTTGTTTTTGGATTGTAATTTGGATGATGTTTAACGCTGATGGTTAGTTACGTACGTAGTGTTTATGTTTGCTCGTCTCTTTCACTTTATTCTCGGCTCATTTAAAATAATATTAACTTCTTTAGTGTTTATTTTGGTTAGCTACGTAATGTTTGTGATGGTTAGCTACGTATAATGTTTATTTTGGATTTTATTTAAATATAAATAGAAATATTAAAAAAAAAGAATGATAACTATATGAATATTTTCTGACAAACAAATTTAGCTCAAATTTTAAATGATTTTAGCTTTATTAAAATTAATTATTTTTTAAATGTATATATAATTATAAATTTCCCATTTTAAATTATTTTTAACATGTATACATATATTTAAAACATAAATAATCAATAAAAATACAATTATAGCATTATATAATAAAATTTTAAAACACTTAATCTTATAACTAATAAATATTTTTTATTAAAAAATAAAAAAAAATTAAAAGAGAAAAAATTCTACGCTTTGAAAGTAACAAACTAAAACACAAACTAAACGAACCATAATGTAATGACCAAAGTCTCAAAGTAATGTAACATCAAAGTAAATGAGCCATAATGTAATGACCAAAGTCTCAAAGTAATGTAACATCAAAGTAAATGAAATATAAATCGAAAACTCATCACTTAAGAGGACATGTTGTAGAATTATGACCCGTCTGGTTACAAATTCGACATGTGTGTTCTTTTCGTGGCCGCTTCTTAACTGCAACTTTCTCCAAAATGGATTTATGTCTTGATTTTTTTTGGTCTTCCCGGTGGTTGGCGGAACTCAGGTGGTAAACATATCTTCTTTGCAACCTCTTCTGGAATTGGAGCAGTATCATCTTTGGGCATAATAGCAGTGTAATAAGCATTGTACAGGTATTGCTTCCAATAGTAATGCTGACAAAGTGATATACTTGATATCATTCTAGCTTCTGCAGCAGCTATAGTATGAGCACATGGTAGCTTCTCTAAATCAAATCTACGGCAAGAACATGTCTTCTCGGTCAGATTTACCACATGTAAAGATGAGACTCCTTTCACTTGTGACTGGTGAACATCTATTTATTGAACCTTTAGTATTTTAGCAATAGGTATCCGGCCCTGCAAATTTTAAAGCCTAGTATATTAAAAAATACTCCAATGAAACACATAACATGATTCAAAATATATTACCTCCAACACCTTCTCTACACCACGAGTAAGAGAAGTTTTCATCAACTCAGCGTCATGTTTTCTTGTTGCAAACCAGCGTGTCATCATTAATATGATTGACTCTAGAAGGTGAACAATAGGCAAGCTTCTAGCATCCGACAAAGCTCTGTTAATGGATTCAGCTATGTTACTGGTAAGGAGGTTATATCTATCACCTCTAAAATGAGCTCGTGCCCACTTACGTACATCAGCACGTTCCAGATATGCATGCAAAGCTGGATTTAACTCTTTGATTGTCTGGAAGGTTGCTTGAAAGTCAGTTAACCTAAAAGAGTAGGCGGCTTTTTTGACCAATCCAAACAAATCACGCCCTTTGTATTTTAACAAGATGTTTTTATATAAGTGGTACGTGCAAATTCTCCTGCTTTCCAAGGGATAGACCACTGCAATAGCTTTCTCTATTGACTTGTGTCTGTCAGAGATTAACGCCAACCCTTCATCATCGGGGATCACACGGCTGAGTTGGCGGAAAAACCATGTCCATGATTCATCATTCTCTGTGTCAACCACAGCAAACGCAATTGGAAAGATTTGAAAATTACCATCATGTGATGTTGCAATCAGAAGTGTTCCTTTGTATTTTCCTTGCAAAAACGTTCCATCAACCACCACAACCTTCCTCATAAATGGAAAGCCAGAAATGCTAGCGCCGAATGCAAGAAATAAATACTTAAATATTTTCTTTGCATCAACTTCCAGTCGAGTTAAAGTCTCTGGATTTGACATTCTAATCATGTGCAGGTAAGTAGGTAATTCTCCATATCCACTCTCCGAAGAACCCAGTACGAGATCTCTAGCAACTAAAAGTGTACGATGAGATTTCCAGTAATCCATCTGCAAGAAACAATAAACAGTAACCCATTTAAAAGGATTTGAAGGCTAGAGAATAAAGTATATTTGATGCAAATGTTTATTCAACCTTGACTTCGAAGCTTATGTTCATAGCAGTAGAAACATGACTTGGCAAAACAGATGGTTCAACCGAACCAATATAGTCTTTGTACAAGAGTCCAAGAATCTCAGGAGTAGCTTGTCGGGAACGAGATGAGCGTTCTGTTACGGAGCATGTATGTTCATCTACATATGCTCGGACTGTAAAGTTGAAAGAGTTACCTATTGGTGTAGCTCTTAGCTTCCATGTACATCCTTTTAACCAACATTTTACAAAAAGCAGTGTCTGTGTTGATGCAATGACATCAAAATCAAACTTGTCGACAACTGAACACATCTTCAGACGTGTCTCCAATGCATCTTTTGAATCATAACTATGTCCCACGCCAAATTTGAATGAGCGCAAATCAGACATACTCATCGGAGTCTCTCTTTCTGCTGTCTTTCTTTCATAAATCATCTTTGTAAAAGATCCATGAACCTCTTCGACATGGTCTCGTGGAAGCCCATATGTAGTAAAGTTTTCATCATTAGATGTTGCTCCATCAGAATCGTCGCAGTAATCGAATCGATCTTCGTCTATGTCTTCTTCGTCTTCACAGAACAAGTCATCTCCTTGTATTGGTTGTTTCTGATCTTCACTAGCTCCTTCCCCAACATTTTTTTTCACTTTAAACTCCACACATAGCCGAATGTTCTCAACTTTGCAAATATCCAAGAATGAACGAAACTGTCTATCGTTTCCTATTTTCACAGGTGGTGTATTCATGCTTTGATTGTGTAGATTCTGCTTCGGAAAAAGGTACCTCAGTTCCAATTTGTTTTCTGCCAAATCAACTCCATAATCCTCAAATATGTTTCTCACAAAATCTTCAAATCGAGTGTCTTCATTTGCAGAACCTATTATGCTGCCTCGATCATTATCTACTTCAAATAACCACTTGTTTTTCTCAACTCTCCACTTCCCAGAGACGAGAATCATGCGTTTCATTAATCTCTAATCAATAAGAATTAGAAGATACAGTTGCAGGTCACCATGAAAGTGGACCAAAAATTGATGAACAACAGTTAAGAGGAAGAAGACGACAAAGAATGTTAACCTAATTGGAAAACTGGCGTAATATGTTTCTAAAAGTAAACCAACTTTTAAAATTGTTTAAACCAAATATTTAAGTTAAATTAAACCAAGAACAAATTGATTTAAACCAATTTTCAAAATTAATTAAAACCGAAATTAATTTAAACCTGAACCAATTTAAATTAAACCATAATTTTTATGAACATAACCAGAAATTCGAGTGGATAAATCTGCTGTCTTAATCTGGTAATTAAAATTTGATTCAAAAGTCTGCCATCAAAGATGACAATTTTAAAAATCTGCCACCAAAGAACACAAAAGTCAATTGCAATTTTTAAATCTGATAAACAAATCTGTCATAAAAATTTATGTTTATCAGCCAGAAAAAGTTGGTTGTACATAATTGTAAATCGGCCTTAAAAATCTAAACGATACGATATAAAACTGCCAATTTCTATAAATCGGTCGCTTCATTCGACAGACTAAAACGAATAAATCTGTTGACGACATTAAATCAGACATTAAAATATACCGGCTCAAATAAATCTGCTGTGATTCAAAAGTCTGCTCCCAAATACACGGCAGACATAAATTCGACGACAAATTTAATTGATAGATTTATGCCACAGTAGATTTGTTTATTTGTTAAATAAATCTGTCGTCGAAAATTTGTCAACAATATAAATGACATTTTTGTAATATACCTTTTTCATAACAACTGTTAGGAAGGACATTTTTGACCATAAAAAAAGTTTAATAATTTCAAACTTTTGTGTATTAGTCTAGTAATTTTCTGAACTAATTTGACTCATTTTAGTAAACTTCCCAAAGTTATATATCAAAAATTTGAAACCTATAAAAGAACGGATGAGCGTTGATCAAAATTGAAAAGGGAAAAAAAGAGAGAGCTACTAGCAAGTAGGAGAAGAGTTCAAAACCAATTAGGATTTCGAGATTAGAGAAACTAACAAAAAAGGATCAATTGTTCGGACAAAGTAGGCAAGAATGATTACAACCATTGTGGGACCTCGAATCGTAGTGTCTATGATATTCCATCAACTCCTAAACTAAGAAAAAAATGGAAATAACCATTTATTTATAGTTAATCCCTATGATGCTCACTAATCAAATCTAGTAACATGGACAAGTTTAGATCACAAACATATTAATACTTTCCGGATGACAAGTTAATTCTAAATGCAAAAGTTGATTAGTACATGAACGATGATGTCTTTTCTGACGGCTATTGGTGTTTCCTTCCATCCATATTTCAAGAACCATTTAGTTTTCCAACTCTTTTTGTTATCAAATCAAACCACAAAACAATACGTGTCGCATAATTCTCGAGCCACCATGGGTGGAATATGCGTAAGATGTTGCATTGTGCAAATGCTAGCATCTGGACTGAAAAAACGAGCTAATAATTATGTTATAAAATGGCCCTTCAGATAAATATATGCCTTCATGTTTTGAAGTCATTACCACCTTAAGATAGGGTCTTTAACAGTAACTCAATCACTATTTCAAAGCACATTCGCAAACTATGAGGTCAAAATTCAAGCACATCGTTGATTAACAAAATGCAATTCCACAATCATAACAAATCACAATAATATGAAAATGTCATCATCCTCATCATTTTGAAAAGATATTCCATGTTACCCTTGTGTAAGGGAGTTGAATTGATTTGGCTTACTTGAAAAGAAAAAAACAACAATGAATGATATAGAGGATAAAGATGGATGCATCATCAATGACTGTGACCATATTGAGAGTTGTGGAGCAATATGAGCTTCAACCCTTTCGCTGCTGCTGCTGTACCACTCTCTCCTCTTCTTCCGCCATTGAACATTGGTTTCTTCCTGTAAGGAAAACAAGTTCGGTTGTCGTACCTTTCTCTCAACACGACGTCGTCTGCATGACTCCAAGTCCTTCCTCTCGGCAAACTCTCTGGCCACATAAACCTCTCCGAAAATGGATTCTTCAAACTCTCATAGAACTCAAGTGCCGTCTCACAAATCACACCCTGAATCCAAAACATGTTACTATTACACAAAAAGTGCTTTGTTTTCTCTCTCTTAATACCGGACACACAATCTTGTTGGTAAATTACCTCTGCCATGGCTTTGATCTTGAGAGTTACATCATTGCTAAGAACAACGAGCTTTTCATCAGTGTTGTTACGGTTTCGGTAAAGAAGTGCACATTCGAGAACTTGATCTTCTGATGTAGGAGAATCGATCTCTGGTGCGTAATTATTCCACTGAAGTGAAAACGGGAATGCTGAGCCATTTGACTGAGGAGTGACTGGTGGTGTTGGTGCATTTGCTTTGGTTTCCTCTAACGAGCTTTGAATTTGAATCCACCATTTGGTATCAACCTTGCACTCTTCGATCCAATCCAGAGCTGAGGAAGCAATATCTGCTTTTCTTCTAAAGAGAACACTACGAGTACGCTTCGTCTCATTTAGTTCCCTTATCACTGAACAATGAAACCAAATGTGAGGGATGTTTCAAATGGTAAAACAATAGTCCAAAGTGATTTTAATCATATAATGAATAAAGATCTAGGTGATTATTGAAAATGATATGTTATCACAGATAAATTCTCCCAGGTCTGTATAATAGAATCATCTGCTGGATGCATTTACAGCCTGATCGTATAGGAAAAGTTGATTATTTTATGGTTTTGCTTAGAGCGTTAAGGGACTTATAGGAACTATTATCAGTGTATGATTGATAGAGTACACAAAGCCAGAGGGTATAAGGGTTCTAGTGTTTTTACCTGTTCTTGGTACGACCAGGTGCGTCCCCTTGAGACCTTGCAGAAGATGCAGTGTCTTCCTAGAATCCTTGTCAAGGAGTGAAGACGTGTCCAACACAATGGTCCATTTCATCTTGTTCTTTCCATCAGAAAGGTTCTAAAACACTCAGTGAAACTTAAGGTTACTATACGAACTACAGAGAGAAAAATCAAAGACACTCGAACTAATTAGGACTTACAGAAGAAGAGCGAATGCCCCTAGACATCTTGTTCCTTGCTGATGCAGTCGAAGGAGCCTCGGTGTATGATTGGCTTTTGGATGAAGATTTTTCAAGTATAGGTTGAAAAGGCGCCCGTTCAGCTTTCTTCTTAGGTGCCACCGGCTCATGCTTCACCTTTGAGTTGCTACTCATGCAGTGAACATCTGGTTTTTGATCCGCCATCAGGTTTTCTTCCACATGAATATCAAAGAATGGTTTACGTACTGCTTTAGAGGAGGAGCCTTTAGTATCCTTAATCTCACCGACTTCTCGCAAGCGTCTTAGCATATGTGAGTTTGGGGTAAGATTCTCCTTATCTGGGGTAAATATTTCTGGTTCTGTTAACGCGGCAATAGCAACACTTGAAGGAATCTTTAACGAGCTTGGTTTGCCCGAAAGCTTGGAAGAGCTCTTGCTAAATTTTATGTCACCAATATCTTGTAACCTTTTCAACTTATGGGAGCTTGGGGTCAGATTCTCCTTGTCAGGAGTAAAGATTTCAGATTCCAGTTTATCTGCACCATGATCAGCAGTCAGATAAATGGACTTGGTTCTTAGAACCTGTTCTCTCTGCAGCTGTGCCTTTGCTTGTTTCCCCATTTGTTTTTGCTTTCCTTCACTCTTGTTGGTCCGTACCTGAAGCACAGAAGCATCTTTTCCCCTCCTAGACAAAATGTTGCTTGTGCTCAATCTTCCCGAGGAGCTTTTGGAGCTATCCATCTCGGACAGTACATCATCTCTAACAGCCACTCTTCGCGGGGTCTGTTTTTTTTGACCTACGATATACTCAGAAGGCAGTTCATCGGTTGGTTTTGTGTCCTCAAATATTTCTGCAGCCAAGGATGAAGGTCTACACTGTTCAGTGTCCTCTGAATGGCACAAGCTTCTCCCATCACCAAATATTTGTTCAGTCTCTCTGTCTATAGCTGATGTTTTGTTCTGATCTCCTGCAAGATTCACTTCACTCAATAACTCAGATGGAGCCTCGACGTCACTCTTGGGAATTGCCTGCCAAGTCGAGCATAGACTTTGGATATTTTCTGTATTTATTCTTGAAATAAGTTCGGTGCCAGCGAACAAACGATCAGATACTGCACTTGCTTGGCTTGAACTGATCTTGGTTTCTCCATTGCTACTTTGATGTAGGGTCTCACTAGCGGTATCCATGCTAACTTCAGAACCTAAGCGGTCTTGGGTATCTCCAGTTAAAGTTGGCTCCATTTGAGGAAAGGAATCCGAAGACACTGCAATTAATTGCCTCAAGACCTCGGTTTGTCCATTCTCTTCAACTTCCTGAATCTCAGCTTTTGTTAGTGGTTCGGCAGATGCTTCCACTGCTTTATCTGTGACAAGACCAATATCTCCACTGACTTCTTCATAAAGGCTCAAAATCGCAACCTCTGCAGCTAATTCAAGTGCAGGACAGCCCGAGGCTTCAAGTAACGGAACAGAATCAGTTTCTCCCCTCCTAGAGCTATCCATCTGATACAATGCATTATCTCTAACAGCATGTGCTTGGTCCATCTGGATTTCTTGACTCTCAGTGTAAGGCAGTTCTTCAATAACCTCAAATGTTTGTGCAGCCAAGGTTGAAGGAAATAGAACCTCCTTATCAGTATTTCCTTCTCCCCATACATCGCTTAGGTTGTAAGAAGCTTCAGAGCAAAAAGACATTTGCTTTTTGGGCTTCAGATGTGCTAAAGACAAGAAACTTTGTGTACCACTCAGTTCAAGATCCTCCGAATGGCAAGAGCTGCTCCCATCATCAAATATTCTTTCGCTTTCTCTGTTCATTCCATGTTTTATATTCTGGTCTCCTGCAGGATTCTCTTCATTGCCTATTTCACCCATGGAAACTTCAATCCGTGAGAGGTCTTGGGGATCTTCAGCTGAAACTTCTATAAGTCCCTTAACTTGAGGAGATGAACTGGGAGACACTGCAATAACCCTCCCTGAGACCTCAATATATCCACTGTATACTTGGCTCTGAATTTCGGCCTTAATTGGTAGTTCAGGACACGCTTCCATTACTTCCTCGCTGACAAACTCAGTTTCTGTTAGCTCAAATGCATTACAACCTGAGGCTTCAAAGCAATCATCAATGAGTTTCAAACCTAGAGAGCCGCTACTTGTATTTTCTGTGTTGGCTGCCATAATATTTACGGTTATCTCTTGGGAAGTCTGCTCATCCGTGAGATGTAGATTTTCTGTCTCAATGGAATCTCTGGAGAGTGGAAACGATGAAGTCTCCTTCGCAGCTATATATGTATCCTCCTCCTCAACAGGGAGTGATGACTCTATCACATCCAGAAGCAGACCTTCATCTCCTCTGACATCCCATTCATCAGCAACTTCAAGTTCAGAAGAACCTAAGACCTCTAGGTAGCTACCGCTCTGCTGCGTACTTGGCTTTTCTGATGCGGCTTCTACAACATCCAAGTCCCACTTTGATGAAGTCTCATTGGATTGCACCTTTTGTGTATCAACAGAATCTCTATGCAAGGTTAAAACACTTGGAGAAGCAAGAGGCAAGGTAATTTCCCTTGTCGTCGTAATATATGTATCATCATCCTCACTAGGGACTGATGATCCACTTCCTTCAGACGTCACATCCATAGGTCCATCACCTGACGCATTATCCGTTTGTGACTGCAGAGAAGGCAGATCAAACTCTCAGGCTAAGCAACTAACATCAGCTAAGCATAGAGCAAAGCAAAGGACATATAAACTAACAACAAAAACTCAAAAACAGCAAAAACGTATCATCAAATGCTAAAATCAAGAAAACGTATGAGAGAAGGACGAACCTGATCTAGATTATCAGCTTCAAGCAATCTACTGTCTTCTTCTTCTTCTTGCTCAGTCACTGTAGATGCATCGAGGGGTGAAACAAATGGATTGTCGATATCATAGGCACGGCTCAAGGGAATCCAGTGCAGCCTGTAGATCCTTGTTGAACCACCGATCCTAATGACGTCACCTTCCTTCACCTCAACACAAGCATCTGGCTCAACTTTCAGATCCGCAACCCAAGTCCCATGCACTATAATCCAAGGAACAAATCCGAATCAACAACCAACCAAAACGGAGATTCGATTCAATCGAACTGGAAACGACCTAATCCCTAGGAATGGAAGAAGAGGAATAAGTGATGAGATCCGTACCAGAGGATAGATCGGTGACGAAGAGTTTCTGGCGAGAGGGAAGAGAGCGGATTTGCAAGTGGTATCTGCTGATGCTAGGGTGCGTGAGCAGAATATCGCAGTCTGGATGCCGGCCGACGAGCAGAATCTCCTCCACCTCGTCTACGTCACCGTTACCGTTTCTCTCCGGAGAAGAGAAATCGCGACTGTTGACGACGAAGATGTTCTTGAGAATCGCGCCGTTCTTCAGCACAGTGAACACGGGGATCGTCTTCTCCCGCACTTCTTGTTGGATCTCCATCGGTTATCGGAGTCTAGGATCTAGAAACGAAAGGAGATGAAGATGAAGAGAGCACAATCTATACTCTTGGCGATTTTCTCTCTCTATACTCTTGGGCGATATGGACGAGTTTTGATTTTTGAAAAAATAAAAAGGAGGAGGCCGTTGAAGAGAGCCGTTTCGGTGATATCTATTTATTGCTCGNTACTCTTGGCGATTTTCTCTCTCTATACTCTTGGGCGATATGGACGAGTTTTGATTTTTGAAAAAAATAAAAAGGAGGAGGCCGTTGAAGAGAGCCGTTTCGGTGATATCTATTTATTGCTCGTAACGTCTTCTTGCTGCTATTTCAAAACCCAATGAATCAAATCTAACGGTTAAGATTTGATCCGAAAAAATCTAACGGTCAAGGTATTCCAAACTTTATTTCATAAGAAATCAGTCGAGTTGTTGATTTAAATTCGAGTGAGTTACATATTTGGACACTTTTATCTTTTTTTTTACTCATTAAGACACTTGTTGCTCGAGGGACACAAGTGTTGGTTTCGATGTTTATTTCAGACCATTATACCCTTGGTCATTTAGTAAATTAGTTGGGCTTTGGTTCGGAAAACCAAAACCGGTAAATAGAGTCTCTTTTGTTAGTTTCGCTAGGACATTAAATATTGTTTGGTAGATGAGATTGATTATTAGCCACATGATTTTTATTCTACTTTTTGATCTATGGGTGATTATAGCTTTTTGGTTTTCGAAAAAAATAGATTCTTGACGAGGATGATTGATGACGTATTAATTTAATTTTTTCTATTTGTTTTATTATTATTATTATTATTATTCATTGACCTCTCTATCTTTATTTATTTGTATTTTAAATTAAAAAATGAGAGTAAACAAATTTGGTTGCTATAATCAATTGTAAAATTTTGTTTCTACATTTTAACATTTATTTTAATAATCAACATGACAAATGATAAATAAATTATTTTGTCAGTGGATGTGGATGCGTTATAATGAATTTGTGCACAAAAAAAGAGTGGATATGGACGCAAAACTAAGCTGATTCCAAAAGAAAAATTGAGACTACAAACGAAAGTTTTAGTGCATACATTACAAAAGTGAACATGAGGTAAAAGAGATTGTTAATCAGCAGCTAAACAGTAACTTGATCAAGATAGCTGAGATCACTATGCGAGTATTGTTTGGTATTGTGGACAGAGCGGTGTTGTTGTGGACAAGGGACATATGGATGTGGTTATCAACAAAAAGCGAGGTGGATGTGGTTGTTTGGGACTTGCGAGGAGTGGATGGTATTGTTGTGGACAAGGGACATATGGATGTGACCATTGTCTCATGTCTGTGGATGTGGTTGTTTGGGACTTGCGAGGAGTGGATGTTGTTGTGGACAAGGGACATATGGATGTGGTTATCAGCAAAAAGCGAGGTGTGGATGTGGCTGCTATGTTTGGGAAGTGTGGATGTGGAAGCTACTGTTATGGGTGGTGTGGACAAGAGAGTTGGGTTGGGATTGGGGTCAGGAGAGAGGTAATACTCAGACTCCAGCCATAAGAGCTTTTTCTTCGTTCGGTATCCACTTACGCTTTGGGGTTCACATTTGCACAACTTTTTTTTCTCTGTCAACAGAAAACACACACACTAAACATGCAAACACTTACATAACAAACANTTTCTTCGTTCGGTATCCACTTACGCTTTGGGGTTCACATTTGCACAACTTTTTTTTTCTCTGTCAACAGAAAACACACACACTAAACATGCAAACACTTACATAACAAACAAACAAAAACATGAAATTTGTTGCTACTTGGTCCGTTTAGAAACAAAACACAAAACCAATAGCGTTGCCGTTAACATATTTAAATCTAAATATGAAATTTCATTGAAATTAAAATTGATCCACAAAAGATTCAAACTTTGAATAGCTTGAGAATAAAATTAACATGAACTATGAATTGCAAAACAAATCAAATTTCAGAATAAAAACTCAGATAAGAAAGAGAGATTTGTTACTGACTGCTGCAAAGTTCTTGTGATGTTTAAGAGCAGAGATGGTTGTTTAAGAGAGAGTTACTTGCCACGTTCTCTCTGGATGGGACCACACTTAACTTTGTTGTCCCCGGAAGAGAACGAACACCGCCGCCCATCCAAGAAGATCTTGAGCTCGGAATTCATGGCTCGTCCCGGCGGAGCAGCCTCGGAGCAAAAAGTTGGAGGCCGATGAACAGGAGCTCGAACATGAAAAATGAGGAAGATCTGTGTTGGTACTCGAATAAGGAATGAAAAAACGATTAAGCTAGATGCTCCACCATGGCTTGAGAGAAACGAGAATAACAAGCATGTTTTTGTTTGAGATTTTAGGTATCAGAGCCGCAATGAGGAGAGAAATTGAGATTTGGATTCTAGGAAAGATTAGGGCTTTCACCTTCACTTTTGGTTTTTACACGTGTTATGATTGGTTTCATTTAATTTGCGATTAGTTTGATCTGGTTTGGTATGGTTCAGGGGTGATAAGGTCATTGAACAACAAAAAAGTGTGTGACAAGCATGATGTGTCTTTTGCTGTAATTATAAAGTGATAAAGTGTCTATGAGTGTAATTTTTTCTTTAAATTCCCCCCAACTTAGGGTTCTCCTTCCGATTTCAGAATTCGGGGTTTCAAAACTTTAACCAAACCGAAATAGAATAAACTGGGCTTGCTTCGGTTTGATCTGGTTCGAAACATTTCAAAAGGGAATTGTACATAACAGATTACATCAAAAAAAATTGTGAGTATAAGGGATGTTGAGAGAGACTTGGGATCTCATCATCATCTATTCCTGCTTGGAACGAACAAGCCTTGCACGATGCCTCAGCTCTGCTCTCTTCCATTTTACAATTAAGTAGCAAAGCGAAAACAGTGTGTTTATCTGTCAAAACACACAAACAAACACCCCTCTTCTCAGATTTTACATACATTTAAGAGGCTTATAAACCACATCACATGTTATTTTCTTCTCAGGGTCAAATACGAAACAAATCCTCCAATTCTCGGTCCATTCTTAGTCAGCCTTGGTTCTAGTTCAGCTACACATTTCCACTTCTTCTACCTAGGGTTCACCATTTTGTTTTTTCTTTAAATAAATGAACACAGGAGCTGGACAATCTATGCACTGCTAACAAAAATCTAAATCTGGTTCCTATTTATATTTCAACGCAACGCAGAGAAGAAGGATAAGACCATACCAGGATTATCATTGCGATGACCAGAAGTGGCCCTGACCAGAGAACCGAGAAAAAAACTCCGTGTGGGTCAAAGTAGTTTTGAGTTGAGAAGCTCTTCCAGTTTTTTCTCAAGAGTCGATTCAGGCTCTCTGCAAAGTATACCCCACCCACTGCACAATTGTTTTGGAACACATCAACATTATCAATCTGTAACATGTATGTTCTGATGAAAAACTAGTAACATCAGAAAACAGTAAAAATCATATGGACATGCATTGACTTGATGCTTTTAAAAACTATAAACTGTTGTTTAAATTTGCAACGTTGAAGAAATGATGAGTATGTTGGAAGGGAACTTACATGCGAATAAGAAGAAGAAGATATGGAAGTTGAGATGCCTTCTAGAAAGAAGAGTAACAAGCAAAAACAGAACATGAAACCCCATTAATCCCATTATCCAAGGTTCCTGCCCCCCAAAAACACAAAACAAATTCAATCGAGAGAGTAATGTAAGATTGAAAACGAAGGAGGGTTCATGAAGCACTAACCTTCCAATCAATGGCGTGGAAAAATCCGATGAAATTCTCGTAGGTAGGTTGTAGTCCGGTTCGGAGCTCACCCGAGAGCTTCTGGACCAGATCCGCCATCAGATCCGTCTGCTGCTCCATTGCCGATCTTATTTCTTCCATCCCCTCTCTACTTGTATCAAAGAAGTCGGGGATGAAGAAGCACAAAGAATGAAACTGGTCAGGCTATTTAAGAGGGGTTGATTAAAATTGGGTTTGTTTGGTTTAGTTGGTTAAGATTATTGGATAATTAGTAAACTAATTAAAATGGACGATTAATTTTCAAAATTTTGGTTAGTGAAGAAATAAATTTGTAACTTTTAAGTTCAGGGATATCTAGCACTAGATAAGTAGACATGGTTTGGTGGGTATTACTATTTAGTTCTATACAAATTTGAATAACATTTGTAACTTCGAACAAATTAGTAAAAACTCAATTGATTTTTGGAAAATCGGCTAAAAACACCGAACTTTTCGGGAACTGCCAAAAAAAACCTGGACATATCGGCTGGCCAAACAAAACACAAATTTTTTGTTGACTTTAGAATTAATTAACAATGTTTTTGTTGACTTGCCAATTTTGCATGCCGTCAGCAAATTTAACAAAAAAAATGACATCGTTAAATGTTGGTGTTAAGTGAAACGTCGAATGAAACGACGTCGTTTTAAGTCGACCACTAGATTTGAACCTAGGTTGTTTGGATCAAATGGCAAGGTACTTTATCACCGGGCTAGTGCGTCAATCAATGAAGTTACTAACACATTTAATTATATTTGGTACTGATTGAATATAAAAAAATTATCCAAAAACTTAAAAATATATTTAAAATTTCTAAAAACTGAAAAATTAATTCCAAAAAAAGAAAATTTTCATTTTTTGGATTATTAAAAAAAATTGAAAAAAATCGAAAAAAATTCCAAAAAGTTATAAATATTTCGAATCTGAAAACATATAATCAGAAACTATAAAAAAATATTTTTTATTATTATTATTATTTTTATGTTTTTTTATAGTTTCTGGTTATATGTTTTCAGATTTGAAATTTTTTATCACTTTTTTTTGAATATTTTTTCGAATTATTTTATTTTTGAAATTTTTCTTTTAATAATTTGAAAAATGAAAATTTTTATAAAAAATAATAAAATAAAAAGTTTATTTATTATAGATTCTGATTATTTTCAGATTCGAATTTTCTTTATAACTTTTTTTATTTTGAGATTTTTTTAATTTATTTTCAGTTTTTAATCCTTAAATGAAAATTTTCTTTTTTGGAATGTGTTTAAAAATGAAAATTTTGGAAGATTTTTTATTGTTTAAAGGCAAAATAAAATTTTAATTTTAGTTTCAGTTCAAAATTAATTTTATAAAAAAAATTTATTTTTCAAATTTTTGTAATTTTAAAGACCTTTTAAATTTTTAGAGAATTTTTTATATTCAAAATCAATCAATACTATTAAAACAGAATGCCTTTTTTTGAGGTACCCTTCTGTTTCAACCATATTTACTTTCAATTGCCACTGAAACATTTTTTAGTCTATTGTTTTTATTTAATGCATTTATTTATTAAAAAAAAATCGGATGATTCTATTTTGTGTAAAAATAGATGCTGTTTTATCTCCTCCTATTTAGCTACGCTAAAACAATAATTTTTTGAATTATTAAAATTTAATCTACAGAAGATATGAGATGTGAAACAAACGCCATCAACAAATATTTTGTACTGAACTTCCATATCCATATTTAAATCAGGTTAAAATTTTCATAGCAAAAGTACCAGATTGTTTTAGTGTCCTGTTTTGATTTGATGACAAAATTCATGATTTAGAATTCACATTTATAACTCCTCCATTGTCTATTCGCTGCTTTTTAGGTTTCTCTTTTCTCCTCTAACTCACAAAACACTTTCCGGAGGTTAAGCGACGGCGCTACTTCGCTCTCCTTACCCATCCATCCTCTTAATCGAAGTAATCAAATGGCGGTGAAAGCAACAAAGGCGGAGAACATCAGACCATCCATCCATCCGCGGTGCCAGCTTCTGAACGAGTACCCTCCGATCTTCATCATCGCGGCGGAGAACGTCGGATCCACTCAACGTCGGATCCACTCAACGGCCAAGTACAGGCCCTACAGGGTGTGTTTCAGCTCATCGATGTTATGTTATTATGGTGTTTGCTTAATCTTAGCATTTGCATTACCTTTGAAACTGAAAGTTTGCATTTTGGTTTGTGCAATCCTTATTATTTGTTGAAACTCAGCCACATTCGTGATGGTATTGAGACACATGGTAGTCACTTAGGTTCACTTAGTTTACTGGAGACTGTAACCTATTGCTCTGAGATCTAGCTTGGAAAGAGATAGTATGCAAATGGGTTTTGAATGGAATAGTGTAATCCTTGTGTTCTTGGTTGAAACGCAGCCACATTCATGATGATATCGAAGCTATTGTCGTTACTTATAGCTCCATTTAGTGTACAGTACTCTACATCTGCATCTTTCTTTTGTGTTTCTATTTTTTCAAATGTATATTAGCGTATACTATATTGATTGATGATTTGGAGAATTCACATTTATAGCTTACTGAACCTTATTATATATGTTCTAGAAAAGATAAAAGTTTGTATGCATCTGCTCTTATGGTATTGTCATACAGTCGTAATAATTATATAAAAGTGAACACTGTCATAACATTTGATATATATACGTTTGGGTCCTCTATATACATAACTATAACCTAACATTCAACATACAATATTAAATTTCATAAATCTATGTGGTTTTGGCATAAAAACATACAGCATCAGTATTTAATTTAAAAACAAAAGTTCAATAAACTTTTAAATTTGAATTTCAAAAATGGTTTGAGCAGTTAAAATCCCTAAGCAAATCATTTAATTTATTGATTCTCCATTTGTTGGAACACAATTAGTTTGAGAGTGGCAGAATATTGAACCGTAATATTTGTTGCTGTACAATATAAACGTTAAAGAAACAATACAAGTAGTAATAGTTAGGTACATAATTTCAAACTTTTTATTGTATTTAAAATTCCATGTATTTGTTAATACTTCTTGAGCATTAATTATTTGAAAATATTTATTAAATAAAATCTCAAAATAAAATCAAGTTAAAATAACAAATGATTAAATCAAAAAAATCATAATTCGGGTCTAAATAATCTCAACTCTTTAAAAAATAGTTCTATTTAAAATAAAAACTAAATCACATAAAATAAATTTAATAAAATTATAGAATTTTTTTTGAAACACACAAGTGAATTTTTAATACAAAGAGTGTTGAAGATATAAAATATTTTATTTAAATTTTAAAAAATCAGTGTAAAATAAGTTTAACTTTGGGTTAAATAAATAAAATAATATTACGGGTTAGAGTTTCTTTAAAAATTTAGTCATATTTAAAATACAAAAATAAGTCATATAAGTAAATTTAAGAAATGTTTTATAAAACAATATATAATATATCAAAAATCATAATTTTTATTACATAAAATAACTTTTTCAACAAACTATTTAAGAAATTTTTTATAATACTCACTCTTTCATATAAGTAAATTTAAGAAATTTTTTATAATACTCACTCTTTCAATTCACTTTGAAAGATATTGTAGATGGCGAAAAAAGGAGTATCAGAAATTATTTCAAATATAGCAAATTCATTTATTTCAAAATAAAAAGAAAACCTTATATAATTTTCAGTTTATTTAGTTACAGATAGTGCATATATCAAAATAAATAACTCATGCTAACAGTAAATATCATTACATTCACTGTTTATAAATAAAATTAAATCTGCAAAATATAGAAAATTAAGTGTCTTTTAAATCAAATGTCCAATATTTTGAAATATGACATGGACACTGAACCAGATAACTTTCCGTGTCACTCGGTTATTAGGTCGACCACGGATGAACTGCAGATTAATAAATTAATTAATTTTCGTATATATATTACATATTGGAAAAAATATAAGACATTTTTATGTTTCTAATATATAGAAATACTTAAATTATTTATATTATTTTTTTTTTTCATTCACATACAAAATATCAGAAAAAATATTTAAACTATTTAATATTTTTGTAACATTTAATAAAAAGTCCAAAACTTAAAATATATAAATATTTAAATGTATAATGTGAATAATAAAACTTAAATTTAAATCAAAAATATCTTCTTATTTAGAAAACAAATCATATTTTAATAAATTAATTAAAAATCGAATAAAAGTAAATAAAATTTATGTATTGGATCAATCATGGTTCAACTGTAAACCAGGTTCCGGATTTGAACAATTTTTACATGTTTTATCATGTTTTTAAATAATGATTTTCCTAAAATCCAAACCGAACTACATATCGGATCACCGGATTTATCGTTCAACCGTGGATCTGGGACATGTTTCAAAACAATGCATAGGTCCGTTAATAAAAAAAACTTCAAAGTATTTAAGTAAGCAGTCCAAATACATTTTTAATTCTTCATATTATTTATTTATCCAAATTAAACTAATTATATTTTGTATTTGGTTGAACTAGATGTTATGGTTGACCAGTGTCGTCACAACATTTTCACCGGCTGGATGGTTTAATTCAAATCTGATTACTACCTCAATTTGGATTTGGTTAAATCACGCTTACTAATTGGTTTTGCTTCATTTTTAAAAACAGTTTTTAAATTAACATTCTTATATTATTTTTAATCCGAGTTTTTTGAAAGAACAAATCCCGCGCTTTAAAAGCGCGGGTAACAAATTAAAGTAAACGTGTTTGTTCCTACGTTAAATGTGTCATTAGCCTAGNACATTCTTATATTATTTTTAATCCGAGTTTTTTGAAAGAACAAATCCCGCGCTTTAAAAGCGTGGGTCAAAATCTAGTAACAAATTAAAGTAAACGTGTTTGTTCCTACGTTAAATGTGTCATTAGCCTAGTGGTAAAATAACATGTCATTTGATCCAAGCAACTTGGGTTTGAACCCCGGCGTCTACCTATTTTTATTTTCAATTCGTGAAAAACGAAACGACGTCGTTTCAGTTAACGTCGACTTAACGCTGTCTTACCTCTCGTTTAACGGTGTGCTAATTTGGTCAGTCAATCGTAAGTTTCTTAATAATCTAAATAAGTCAATAAAAGTTCAGGGTTTTATTGGCCAGACAAATATACATATTTCTTTTGGCAATTCTTGAAAAGTTCAGTGTTTTTTTGGCCGATTTCTAATTGATTTTTACAATGGCTGGTTATTATTTGATTATATTAAGATTTTAAGTACTTTAATTATTTATAATGGTTAGTTATTATTTGATTCTATTTAGATTTTAAGTTTTTTTGTTATAAATATTATAGTTTTATGTACGGATGGGCAAAAACCTGAATCTTACTTGATTTAAAAAACTAATGTCGAATCCGAATCAAAATTGATTAAATATTTAAATAAATTCAAAATTTTGGTATTTTGAGAACCGAAATTGAACAGAAATATTTTGGGTACTCAAATATATCCGAAATATATTTATATACTTTATACATATTAATTATTTTTAGATATAATTTGTATTATAAAAATTCAAAATATATAAGATAATTTTAAGTTTTCTAAAATACTTGAATATATATATATAGTCAAAAATACATCAAAAATAGATAAAGTATACTCAAAATAACAAAATAATTAAAATATTTAATATATCTATTGATTCTCAATCCAAATTTTCAGACAAAACTAATTTATATGGTAATTTTAGATATTTTTACACATGATATTCGAATTTATGTGTAATATATTATCTTGTTATAGATTTTGCAAAATTTAAAGTATATACAGAATTTAAATAGTAAAAATAATTTTAACGGGTTATTCGAATCCGAACCAAACCCACAAATGTCTGAACCGAATCCGAACCAAAATTTAGAAATATTCGAATATGGCTGAAATCTTTGAATCCGAAAAACCGAATCCCGAAAAGACCCGAACCGAATTCTGAATGGATACCCCCAATATCTACCCCTAGTTTTATGTTTTCACTGGTTATTTAAATTTTATACAATTCTTTTTTTTTGTTTTAGCTAATTTGTATATTTTTTTAAGTTGGTTTGTTATGACAAACTTATATATTTATTTTAAATTACAAAGTCAAATTTATTCGTGATATTAATTTAACTATATTATAAATGAATACAATAATATTTTTTTATTGTATAAAGTAATTAAACAGTATTCACAATCACAAAACACCACCAGATTTCGTGAGATAGGGTAATTTTGGAGTTTGGCTGGAGATAAAATCATACCCAATTTGGTATTTCAAAATCTCATCAAAGTTGGCCGAAGGTAACAAGTGAGTATATAAATTATCTCATTTGCAAACACATCGATCAACTGTGAAGTAACAACAATCTCACATTGTTATTAAAAGCTTAGATTAAGTTAAGAGGAAGATATATAACTATTGCAACGCTGGCAAATCACACAAACGAGTTCGATTACAAGAATCCATGTGCACAACTACATAATCGCCGTCATAATGATATATAGTTTGAGAGGACAACTTATTTCTACAGTTCTGTCAAAAGGTTGGAGTCCTCTACAGTCTACACAGATTCTCTTGTTTCCTCTCTACATGTACGGTTACGTGTAGAGGAATAGAAGTGTGTGTAGCATAATGTTATTAGCATACGTATAACTAACAAATCAAAAGACAGTTACTAAATTAAGAATCTGCAAATGAAGTTGTCGAGGGAGGAGAAAATAAAGCATCTTCAGGATTTGGAGGCTGTTATGGCTCGTTGCTTCTTACGAAAGAGGTAGTTCATGAGCATCCCAACTAAAGGGAAACCTGTTACCATGCCTATGTAACCAAGCAACCATATGGACCGTTTTGTCTGGCGGCACAACACGTTAAAGCTTCTCTTATCTTTAACCTTTGGTCCTCTCTGGTTCAATACCTGTGTTGCTCCTTTTGACCGTGTGGTGTTTTCCTCCAAGTTGACTGCTGCCACCAACCCGTCTTCTGCAATGTTTAGGTACGGGCCTTGGTTTATCGAAGGCTCCTCTTTCTTTCCTGATCCTGAGGTTCCATTCTCTTGAATCTGCACAAGATTGAACTGGTGACTCTCTCTTTGAGGTTTCTTTGAATGTGATGTAGGCCGCCATAAAAAATCAACCAATAGATGAAGATAACAAACAGAAACTTACTTTCTGTGTATGCATATAATGACTGCAGCTAAGGGCGCAAAGAAACTCGTTGGTGGCCCGAACCCACCTGTACCAGCATATAAATATAACCGTGTACGTACATATCTGTTTTCATGCTTCGTAAGAAGAATATATAGAGAGAGAGATACACACCACAAGCTAGATGCAGTTAATCCTTCGAAAAACGCTAGATGTCCCCCGTGATTTGTTGTCGCCAATACAATGTTTTTGTTTGCCCTTTTCAAAAGAAATTTCATGTAATACAGTATCTGAAACAGGATTCAAAGACTTTAAAAGAGACCACGGCGGGTATTACCGGCATTCTTCCCAAGGAATAGCTTCCTTTGTGCATAAGGGATCATCTAGAGCACTGATACAGAGTAGCGGCACCGCCACATTTCCTACGTATTGGGTACTGCTAGATTTTCGGTAAAACGTATCCACAGTCTGCATATCGTTGTTAAACCAACAGAGAAGATAACTTAGCTCTGATTTTGAAGAGCATCATCGAAAAGATGTACAGATAAGGCCAATCCTGGAGGAAAACTAACATCAGAAGTTAAAATAATATAGGACAGAACCAAGTACCTCAAATTTCCCGACATGACATGTAGCATGATTGTCAAAATCTCGGATGGAACGTGACTGAAGAAGCAATAAAGTTGGGTAACAACAGACAATGTCAGTAGCAAAATAAAATGTAACTAACACTACCAAATGAACTGTTCAGTTTATGGATATGTGGTCACACAATGTAGCTTACACTACTAACCTTTTTTATGCCTTCCCAATTAGCAAGCCGTGTATACTGACGTTCATGTCTGCAAATGAAAGTAGAGTTATAACTGTAACCTGATTTATCTGAACTTTTAAAACTCAAAATAAAGGCAAGGAATGAAGTGTGGACATACAATTGGGCATAACCTTGAAGTCCGATGGTTAGAGCTCTGTCGTACAACCTTTGTTTGAATTTTCGGCAGATAAACCTGTCACCAATCTTGTTGGGAGAGGAGAAAACGGAAGAGATAAGCATAATCTATCAATCGTCCACTTATATCAAAGAAAGTTATCTCATTTCTAATCAGATAACTAGAGAGGGAACTTGACACAGCAAATTTTGGAATGAATATATCTAGAAGTAAGAAAATAGTTATGAAAAAAAAACTCACCAAGAGGTCCCATGGAGAGCAAATAGCTACAGCGCCCTTCAGAGGAGTCTTCTCACCCTCTTCCCCAAGGTATTTCACCTAAGCATTGGATATGTGTTCAGGTTTGTTTTGTCTGTTAGATGAACCTCCTCATGCATATCATTTGTATTGAGAAATATTAAAAAGCTGTGGTGCATACGTTGCAGCCAAGTGAACAATACCAAATAGGTCAATGGAAGACAAGCAAATCATCATTCACACTTAACGAAATTTAAAGCTAAGCAAAGTTGCTCAACTGGATCAAACTAGAAACTGAAAATTGTAATAAAAAGAGAGTATTCGTACCAGAATATTAGCTCCAATGCTAGTTCCAATAGCAAAGAGAGGAGCCAAAGGGAACTCGTGTTGAAGATGATCAAGAACTACCCGTACATCCTCTGTCCACCCAGCATTATAAAAGCAATCGGACTGCAACAGAGGGGGGAGAAAAATATGTATACTTTTCATAGAGGAAGATATACACAAAAAAAAATAAGAAACTCACAGTAACAGAAACACCACCCAGTCCTCGATGGTTGCTAATAACAACATTCCAACCGGATTTTGCAGTGCTGTACGCAAGGTGCTTTAGATACTGCAGAATCATGTACATTTTATAATTGCATGGGTCATCATAATATGCACTGTATAAGAGCACAGTCCTACTAGAGACCAGATAAGAGAAGTAACTAGACTTACTGCAGAAGAAGAATCACTAGTTAGGCCTGGAATAACAACAGCAATGGGAGTTGTGTCTTTTTTACTGATTTCATTCTGATCCGCATCAACAACTGCCAAAAATGAAACCAGTTTCAATCAAAAATGGTATTTTTTGGGGTGAATGTTAAAAAAAGACATCAACAACTGCCAAAAATGAAACCAGTTAAAAATTGTATACCATGAGAATTGGTAAGCCAGTCCAAAGCAATGGTTCCACCATCAGAAGGACGAAAGAGCTTCCTGACACAGTACAAACGAAGGAAAGAGGAGACACTTCATCAGCTCAAAATGGTGTCTTTCAAAATTAAGCAAAAAGAAACAAATTGCAATCACCTTGTGTAGGTGAAAACAGGAGGCAATCCATGGAAATTAAGGAAACAAGTCTGAAGATGAGGACTCGCTAACCACGGCGTCGCCACATATCTTTTATTCATACCCAAAAAATCCGAAATTAAATATATATATATATATATATATATATATCCGAAATTAAGGAAATAAAATAAATAGAGGTACTGACCGGCCGTGAAGAGTGCGGCAGCGAGAGGCAACACCGTGGTAAATAGGAGAATCAGGGTTGTAGATGAGATTGACTCTACATCTAAAATACTGAAGAACCACATCACCCAGGAAATGGAACTCCACGAAATTGTAGAAGAAGACGGTCCAGATGAGGAAGAGCGCGTAGAGATAGAGACGAATTGGGATCAGCGAGAGAGCTTCAAAGATAAGATCGTACGGAGATGGGATCGTATCCTCCATTGATTTTCTTTTCTGCTTCCCAAGAGAGATCCGGAGAGAGGAATATTCTAATTAGAGAGACGGATCCTCTTCTTCATGTTTGGTCTAAGAACGACAAACTGGCGGGTGCAGTGTTTATTATCACCGGACTTTAACATTATTTAATTCATTTTTGAAATTCTTTCTTTTTATGGATTATTTTATTATTTACTCGCCCACGCTTTTCGATTGTCACGTGTAAACCTTTTCGTTTCCTAGTAACACGACAATTTCGTCACGTTTCAAGAAGATCGAGGAATTGCGAATCCAAATTCCAAGGGGGAACTACAATCTTTGATTTTCTTCTTCAACTTTGCCTTAACGTGCGGGAAAAAATTCAATAGCTCTTAGTCGCAGAGAAGTGTGAATCTTATCCACCATACATACCTTATCAAACAAAATACGCATTTCTCAAGCTACTAACTTACACAATATAAAGAAGACATTTTATATCATTATTATTTTTATTATTTATTGTATGTACACGATGCAACAAGAAAATAGAACCACAATACAAAAGAAACCAAAGCCAAATTACACCCACAAACCCCAAAAAACAAAAAGTATTAGTAGTGGAACAAAGTTACTGACCTCTCTCTGCCGTTTCTGATCTTTCAGCTCTTAAGGGTTTCCCCCATGGGGATCAATTGTAATATTTCTGGGGAGGGGGGAATAAGAGAGGATGCTTGTTTATCCAATTCATTTTATAGCTACAAGCTCCGAATGGTATCCACACGATCAATCACATCCAGGGCTTTCATGCGATCTATCTCAAAGTCAATGATTGGCACAGAAGAAGGCCTTCTCATTGCGAAAGCATCCTTCTTACTCTTCATCATCTCCCCCATCATTGGCGAGTGGCTACTGCTTTTGCTCAGCCTGTGATGCTTACACAGCCTTGCTTTAGCCACCGTTTGAAACTCTTGGCTCTTGCTAATTCCTGGCGTTTTTCTTCTCTTGCTCACGTCTCTAAGCATCTCTTGATCCTCCATCGTCAGCAACGGAGACCCCATACTTGCGTTGTTGTGTGAACCTCCGCTCGAGAGCTGAATCGTTTTCTGGTTAGGTGATCTGATTGGAGACTTTACCGGAGATCTCAGCCCAAAACCAGTTGTTGCCCTGACTTGGGTAACCAGATGATGAAGCCATACCACCAGGTCTAATATGTAAGCCTCCGTTTTTTCTTTATCTGCATGGTGAAGTGTATCTATCCTTAGAATGGTCTGACCTGCTGGTCTCTGGTTCCCATCTGACCTGAAATTATTTCCCCATGTTCTATCCATTCAGCAAGCAACGCAAAATGTATGCATTTTCATATATATACAGCACAAAGAGAGAATAGCCTAAGAATCAAAGCTTGTCCTAATGGCTTACCCGGAACTTGCCCATTCCCCAACCCATCCAAACCCGTGATGCGCTCTGGTTGAGAAAAGAAAAGACAGAAGAGTAAGCCTGAGTTCCTTCAGTTACAGAAACCAAGGGTTTTTTTTTTGTCATGTGTAACAAGCTTAAGTTGAGAGAAAATCAAGACTGATACAGAGTTCTAGTGATGAAACAAACCAAAGATGATGATAGAGAAAAAAAGAATAGAAGCTTACTTGGTTGTGTTTGTAGCAACAGGAACAAGCCACTGCAACGTTTTCTCCATTTCGGCTTTTATTTGAGGAACAGTGAGCTGGTTTAAAACAAACAAGATACTGTGTAGTGAGCAGGCATACAAATAACAATTCTTAAAGTAACATTATTGCACAATCTAAATTCATTATGTTAACACAAGAGCATTGAAATAATACCTCTTCCTTAACCTGGAAGGACTGTATTCTGGAGCGTAATGCAGATTTTATACTTGGGGGTAAACCTTGGTACAAAGCATCTCTTGTGCTCGAAGGCATAGTGCTAGACCGGGACACCTACTCATAGAAATGAGAAAAATAACTTAATTGGAATTGAATTCCACAAACCGACAGTCGATATGCGTACAATCATATTGATATTGCTAATGTTTGGTGGTGGTAGAAACAAGAAACAGAAGATTCACAAGCCCAGGCAACTAGACAACTGGTGATAAGAAGAATGATAACTTACAAGAGTATCAATTTGAGTTATGATGTTTGCGTAATGTAAGGCAAGACCAGCAGAACCCAATTTTTTATGATTCATTGGCGGGTCATTTGCAGGTTTATCAGCATCTGCATATCATGTAGAACGGTCATGAACGGAAAGCACATTTCATTTTATATACAATAAGACTAAAACCCTTTATCTGATAACTGAGCCTCACCTGCACCACCAAAGGCTTCGTGAATCTCCAAATGCAAGAAATGGACAACGTCTACTAGTTTCTCCATCACCTAAGAATTATAAGTATGTTCAATAATCATAGATGAGCCGAGAAACTCTCTCAAAGAGGACAAATAATTGATTTATCAGTTTGCAGCCCTTACCTCTTCTAAGATCCTAGACCAAAGAGATTTTTTCTGTAGGTTTCTTACATGCTTCTTCTGACTCTTTAATTCAGTTCTCAAGATAGCGAGGGTATCTCCCCCACCTTAACACAAATGGAACAGAAATTAGAACGGTAACCAACTATAACAGAAGACAATATCATCCATATCTACCTCGTTGTACTGTGCTTGGGTTCTCTTCTTCCTGGACCTTACGTTGGTAGTCTTGTTCAAACCTATCCAGCGCATGGAGTTCATGATACAAGTCCTGAAAGCATAACAGATAAAAGGAGAGAGAGTCAAGCAGGACCAAGTAAGTATCACCAATGTTGACGAAAAATACGTACAGCTGTGAAATGAACAAAAGTCATCAGCTGGTGCATTATGGTTTCTGCTTCCTGTCTCAATTGTGTCTGGGGAGTAGATTCAGAGCCCAACCTAAATCATAACACACAACTAATGAAAAGTCAGATACTTTCCGGAAAAAAGAACAGACCCACTTGTGTGACCAAAGCGACATGATCACGTTGGAACCTGTCAAAGAAGCGATCCAGATTGTGGTACTGAGGGTCCTTGCAACGATTCCCAAAACGCACCACCTCTCCAGAAAAAATCTTCAACTCTTCTCTGTTCAATAATAACATAAACTTTGAGCCGTTAAAAAAAAACAGAATCCAGTGTAAAGTAGTATACATAGGGAACAGTAGTGTTTACCTTTTATCAGCAGCAGCTATCCTCAACAGTTCATCCATATCCTTTGATACAAGGTTTTGCACACCTTCAGAAGGCAACACAGACTCTTTCAAATGTGTGATGCTGTCTTTAGAGAGAGAATGCATAAGATTGGCGCCTTTAACAATGGTGTTAGCAACTTCGAAGGACAAGATCGAGATCTTATTCCCTTTGATGGTGGTGGCAGAAGAAAACCCAGCATTAAGATTAAGGTTGGTCATGCTACTCCCAAGTGTGTCCAATACATCAACAGCTTTACCAAGTCCCATAGTGCCAGCCCTGCCTAACAGTGAGCTTACTTCCGAAACCTAATAAAAACAGAAACACCTCAAGTCAAATCAAGTCAAGTCCATAAGAAAAAAGAAAAAGAAAAGATTTTTATTTACCTTGGCGACGGCAGCTTGCCTAGACTTAGTGGATCTTGATTTCTGAGATAAGTCCCTTGACAAACGGGGAATACCGTCCTCAATATTTTGAGGATGATTGGTTCCAAGAGAAGCTGCTATGTTGTTGTTGGGAGTGGGAAACGAAAATGATTCTGATGAGGGCTTGTCAACAGCAGCAGTCTCCGGATCATCATCATCATCATATTTGTGTCTGAGTTCACCAGCAGCAGAGCCATTGTTGATGAGATGACCATTATTATTAGCATGTGGAAAGGTTCCAGCAGGAGCGTTATTTACAGAGGAACTCCTTGAGCAAAGCCCACCCATCACTCACGCCTTCTTCTTCTTTTTTTTTAAATATCAAAATTAGCTCAAGCTTCAAACAAAGGATCAAGAAAAGAGTTGTGTCTACGAGACTTGAAAAGGATGAACAATGTAAGTAGCAAAACTGTGGAATAATAGCAAATCCTGATCCGTATGAAAGCAGCTGTCCATTAACATATAATGGATCAATTCCAACCTGTCGCGAAGAGCTACAAAAAAAAAAGTGAAAACCCTAGAAAATCAGCAATCAGTAGCTTAATCCGAGAACAGAAGCAAAAGAGGGAAGACCTAATAAGAGGCTGAGGAGTAGACTCGGATCTGGGAGTCAGATCAAACAGACTCTACGCAACTTCGGCTTCGTTCTTGCTCACCAACCATTGAGCTCCTAAAAGTGACCTAAGCCAAGCTGAAGAAGCGCGACTCGAGAGAAGAGAGAGAGAGAGTTGGAGAGTGTGAGAATGGTGAAGCTGCCAAAGTTAACCCGAATGGGGCTTTCTCGCTCAATTCAAAGTCTTCGATGCACACACATCTCTTTTTATTTTTAGTTGTTTTTTATTCACAACTTGCAATATTATATTTATTTAATATCAAATATCGATTGCTACAAAAATAAAACATTATAGTATGTTTTTTTGTAAACAACATTATAGTTTATTTAATTTTGGGTTTCAAGTATAGTTCTGCCTAATCAAAATAAAACTTTTCATATACAGTAGTAAGTAAAATAAGTATTGTGAAAATTTATATACTTCATCTTTTAAAATAAATTACGATTTTTTCAAAATTTGGACAATTTTATGTTTAATGTATTTTTCTAGTTTATTGCTGTATTTTTTCAANTAAGTATTGTGAAAATTTATATACTTCATCTTTTAAAATAAATTACGATTTTTTCAAAATTTTGACAATTTTATGTTTAATGTATTTTTCTAGTTTATTGCTGTATTTTTTCAATTTTTTTTAAAACACTTTTTCAAAATAGTTTTTTATTCTATTTTATTTTAAATGTTCTTATGAAAAGATTTTTAAGAGTACCGCGGCGATCACCTTCCACATTAGCAAATAAAACTAGGATAAGATGTTTAGATATTCTTTTCGATTCAGATCGAATATTTTGATTAAAAGAAACCGGTTATTATGAGAAATATATGTTTAGATTAAAGTATACATATGTACGGATGACCACGGATATTACTTCGAATTTCTCGATATCCGATCGGATTCGAACATCCAAACTTATTTAATACAAAATCCGATTGAATTTTTGCTATTTTAATTCGGATTTTACTTCAATTTTTTGAATTGGGTTCAAATTTAAGTTCGAGTATTAAGTGAAATGTTCAGGCCTAAAAAAGATTATAAGAAAACAAAAAAAGAGAAATAAAACAAATTACAAATATCAAAAAAAAGAAAAGAGGCATCTGGTGACCGTATGTGCACCCGCTGGTCACCAGAACGTATCGGTTCATAAACAGAGAAGATAAGAGAGGTCGTATGTACGGATGACCACGGATATTACTTCGGATTTCTTGATATCCGATCGGATTCGAACATCCAAACTTATTCAATACAAAATCCGATTGAATTTTTGCTATTTCGATTCGGATTTTACTTCAATTTTTTTAAATTGGGTTCAAATTTAA
>OVBX01000767.1:0-27343 GCA_900406325.1 Erucastrum elatum
TATTAATTAAGTTAAATATAAGTATAAATAATATGAAAGATAATTAAATATAATGGTTCAATCTAGACTACTTGTAAGTAGATAAAAATTGCTCCTGTTTTAATAGTATTGATATCACAATTGATTATGTGTTTAAGTATATAGTACACATCAAAATATAAGGGGAGGATCAAAATTAAAGGTATCTAATCTTGTGACTTATTTTTGTCTTTATGTTAAAACTGAGGATGTGAATCATATGATTTCTTTTTATTAAAAAAAGAATCATATGATTTCTTGACTGGTCACACTGAGACCAAAAAATTACGAATCAAGACAAAAGCTAAAAATCAATCAAGTTAAAATTTACCATTCGATACACTATACACTTCAAATGTGAGATACGGAGAGAAGATAGCCTTACCTGGGAATCTTACGCACGATTTGACCTCATTTTGATTTCGCATTTAATGCAAATACTTGTGTGTGTGTGTTTTTTTTAAATGCGGACATATGTTTTATTGCATTTTTAACATTAAATATAGGGAAAAATAAATAAACCGATTTGCGTGTTTTCTGTTAAAAAGTAACCGTTATATATATAACCCGATAATTTATTACACGAACTAAAGTTACAATATCCAGCAACCAGAAATAGATCCAACCACACTTGATACTCATACGTACAAAACTCTACTCCACTTTGGTTTTTGTTCGAGATAAAAACAAAACAAATTTATTTTTAGAAAACCCAAAGAATATAAAAAAATCCGTCTTCAGTTTCAATTAAAAGAACAAAAAAAAAAGGAAAACATATAATTTGTTTCTTTTTTCAAGGTCTATGACTATGACGATGCTCTATCACTTGCTTTTTCACCTTCGGTAGTCGCCGAAGACACATAGCTCACAGCAAGTGATGTACTCTCATCGGTACAAGGCGGTTGTGGAAGAGGAGGAGGAGGAGCCGAAGCAGCGACAACTTGAAAGTGTTTCTTGCAATTATGGCAAGTGATTTGCATCATCGTTGCACTAATCCTCCGACTTGCTTCTTCTCTATAAAGCTGAGCTTTATGAAGCTCAGCTTTTGCATGTTGCCTTATTCTCTTGGCTTCAGCAAACTCCAGTTCCGCAATCTCTATTTGCCTTTTGACTTCCTCTCTTTGTCCCAATAGTAAGCTCGTCTCTCCCTTCTCGTAGCTTGACGTTGTTGGCTCCATCCCTATCGACAAACTAAGGCTTGTCTCATCAGCACTAGCCCGCGATGGAAGTAGCTGAAGCTCGATGCTACTACCAGTAGTAGCGCACGAGCCAACGAACGGATATAGCAAATCAGATGTTTGTTGATCGGACGGTGGAGCTTGTCTTAGCAAAGGATGTCCTGGCAATACAGGACCAACGGAGAGGTCAACATTTTTGGCGACTGAAGCAGTTTGTGTACCGTTTGCGGTACGTTGTTGATGTTGTTGTACACGGTGGCCGGAGGATTGTTGTGATCCGCGCATGGTGCAATTGTCTTGGTGCTCTATGAAACTCTCCACTCTGAATCAAGAAGAGTGTATATACATATATATAGTCAACTAAAAGTAGAAAGCACAAAGGAATAAAATATAACTTAACTAAGTTAGTGGAGTTAGCTATATTTTGGATTATATTATACCATGAGCATGAGATGCAAGACTTTGAGTTTTGGTATGGTATATACTTTAACAATCTATCTACTTAACAAAGTGCTATAGTGAAATCTGTGATGGGGTCAACGTAAGTAGGTTCAAATATATAATCAAAACATAATCCTTAATTAAAATATTTCAGACAGCAATCCAACAAACCTCAGCTTCCATTATCTATAATCAAAACATGTACACGCCATACTAGAAAAAACATTCTTTGATTTACTTTAAGGATTCAGGTATATATATATATATATATATATATTAATAAAAACTAAACTAGACATATAATAGTATTGCCACTAGCTAGGGTTTCATGGAAATGGAACCTGGAGAAAACGCGGCCGCAATCGCATGAATGGCCGCGAGTGCCACAGGTTTTAAGATGGGCTTTGTAATCAGATTGAACAGCGTAGCCCTTCGAGCATCTCTCACAGATCCATTGCTTGTGGTTACTGTGTTTCCTTCGAAAGTGTTTCTTGATTCCCACGAGATCTCCGAGGGCGTGACAAGGGTTGTGGTGGAGACATGTCGGCTCTGGACAAACGTAGACTCTCTTCTTGACTTCCTCGGTGGTCTCTCTCTTTAAAAGCTTCCATGGAACTTTATGCCTTCTCCTGTGCATCTGTAGATTCTGGTCTCTCTGAAACCCTTGATTACAGATCTCACACACGTACCGATCTGATTCTAGTAGTGTTCTTGGAGATAAAGATACCACCTCAGCCTCCGGATCTTCCCCAGCCAGAAAAGTATGATTAATTTCGGATATTTGATAAAACAAAAATACTTGGAGAAATAAAAAGTTGAACTGTTCGAATTGTGACCAATTCAATATTTTTCAACAGAAAATGATTACTGTCAAGAACTTACTGAAATTAAGAAAAATAAAAGACCTTGTTGCTATTCTTTTTCTTAAGGAAAAAAATTAACATAATTACCTGGCGTCCCGGCAGGTCGTCTTTTCCTCTTTTTGGTTACGGCGGCTCCATTACCGTCGGGAAGAAGATCGGAGGAAGATGATGAAGGAGGAGTCCGATTATGGTTGATGTTCTTGCTTCTCTCGTAGTCTATCATCGGATGAGGTTCTCTCTTTTTGTTTTTGTGTGAAGATAGTGTTGGTTTATAGTGTTAGCTAGTGTATAGAGAAGGTACTGTGACTAACGAAAAATAAGAACAATATCGAGGAATCTTTTGTTTTTCATGCAGGAGAAAGAAGGAGAGATTGGTTTTTATTTGTTTCCTTATTTATTTGGTGGAGAGAGTATTGTGTTTTACATCTTTACTAATAGAGGAAGAAAAGTAAGATGAGTTAAGAGAGAGAAACAAAGGGCTTTGTTTTTCTGAAATCATCTTTTTTTCACATAAAGGAAAAAGCTTTTCTAAACCCTTTACTCTCCATCTTTTTATAATTTTCTGGAAAAAAATCACTAAAAAGAAAGAATATATGAAAACTTTCAACGTTTTGTTAATTGTTTCACTGACCTTTCACCTTTGATGGAGAAATGCATTGTATGGTCGTTGGTGCTTCAATCTTCTTCAGAGTAGTTATGAACCTCTCTTTCTCTCTCTCCTCTTTTCTATCTGTACACTGTTAACTGTTCATTTACAAACACCATAGGAAAATATGCAGAGAAATGTTGTATACACATATAAAGAGAGTGGGACAAGGACTTTGGAGCCCACATTAGCATCTGGACAAGAAACAAGAAAACATCCCCTCCACAACAAAACAATTACAAGTCATTATTATTTCATATCATACAAATATTCGATCAGACTGAGTTAAAAAAAATTTCTCCTTTTTCAAGATATATAGTAAAAGGATTGATGAAAATTTAAATGGGAATCTTGGAAATTTGATGTTCTCGTACATGTTTTTAGTGGTGACAAATGTATGTGTAGCCTTTAGGGTTGGTTTATATACAAGAGGGACATGATGAGAATATTTGTTTGGAAAATAATACATATACCCAAATCATGTTTCCGTATACATATATACAAATGTCATCTTACATATTTTATATGCCCGTTATATAAGATATATATTTTAATTAAATTTGAATATTGTGTAGATAATTAAGTGAGACTCGAATGATCAGATCAGTTACATTGCAGTATAGTTTTTCTTACAAGGAACTCTTGTGGTAAAAAAAACACACTCAGACCATCTCCAATGGTTTGAACTATTTTTATTCTAAAACAGAGTGATTCTATAATAGAGTTTGAGTTTGCTACAATGGTATTCTATTTTAGAGTAAAAAATAGAGTGATGAACCAAAAAAACAACTTACTCGATTAGCTGAGACCAATTCTATCTAATATTACCAAGGAATATTTTAGATCTGGAATATGTTCGGAGGAATTCATCTTTATAAAAAACATATCTACAGACTAATTATAAAGTATAAGTGTCTGTGTGTTGTAGGTATAAAATAACATACATGTTAAAGTCCACCAGCTCATTAAAGTGCATTTGTCTAACCTAGTGGAACTGTAAAAAAAACGAAGTAAATACAAAACTTTTTTTAGAAAGTCATTTAAAAACAAAAAGAGGATGATATATACTTTAATAAGAAGAGAAAGGAAGGTTGAGTTGGAAAGAATGGGTGGGAGGATGGGTGAAATGGATTCTCATCACATGCAATGCTTTTTTGTAAGTTGGATATATCATCCTTCACACATTCACATTATTGCTTGAGAAACATATTAATAATAAATATTCAACTCTTTCCTATATTTAAAGAATATACCACTAAATAGTAAATAGTTAGGTAAGTTGGATTATTTATCGCACATAGCTTTCTAAATAACATAAAATTGTTATATTTCACGCATATTTAACACACCAATTATTTTAATATTTTATCACCCCATATACTTTCACGACTATAAAAGTTTCACATATGACCATCTAGCAAATTCACCTTCAGTTATCTAACTAGTTTACTACTTTATTTGACTGCAATAAGTCTCTCACTTCCGCTGTTACTTGTTTTACTTTTTTTTGTCTTCTACCGTTTTATCACCTTGAATTAACGCCGTTCTTTAGATCTAGCACCATGCATCTATATTTTGTTTTACTTGTTAAATGAGTAACGCCCGAAAACCCTTTAGTGGAGCTGTGCATTGAAACCTGAGGCATTTTTCTCCTTCGTTCTTTTTCCATCTGAAAGTTACAACCTGAAAAGTTAATTGACATTTTTTCGATTTCACAGAAACCAGAGCGTGTTAGTTCGCTCTCGTCGCTTTTACTACAAAATATACGTAAGTGTAACTGTAACTGCACTGCGTGTTCGTGTTAAGCGTGGCTAATACTAGACACCAGTGCTTAAAATTAACCCACACAAAAATGTAACTAATTTCAATATTTAACCCACCCAAAATATTTGACAGTCTAAACTATAAATTAAACACGCGTAAGTTTTACCAACAAATCAGTATTAAGCAAATGATATTTTGTCAAACCAATATGTGTATATCTCTAAATCAACGTGCTAATGAAAAAGATGTCATTATATTAGATAACTTAATACTATCAATGTTGAGGTATCCACGAGACTGGGTGATTGATATCATGATAGAAAAGCAAGATTTAGGGGGTAAGATTAGATGCGAGATTCGTTTTAGAAAAAGAGAAGTACGAATAAAGGAGAGGAGTACAAGAAAACAAACAAAAAGAGTATTAATTAATTAGGTTTAACTAATGAGGAGAGAATAGTGATGACAACATGGGAGTTGGACATTTCACCCCCAAAAAAACATGGGAGTTGGACCCTTTTGCTTTTTGCTTTTCTGAGCAGTAATGATGAAGAAGTGTAAACTTCTATTGACAACGCACAAAGACTAATTAAAATAAAATTGTTACAATATTTTTGTATAATAATTTGTAGAGAAGAAAGTGACTTTGTCTCTATGTCATAATCTTCATAGAAAGCATTGCCAAATCTTAGCCACATGGACGGTAAAAGCCTTTACCCTACGCGCTACTCTCATCTATTGCCTTTGCATTTTTTTTCATTATTACATCTTTTATATGTAGCTTTTGTATAATTGTCATCATTATGGATTTGTACATTTGCTCATAAAATAGACTCAGCCTATTAATGCTCACGGATCTATACATACATGAATATGAACCCTACTTTTATTTTTTTTCCTTTTTCGATAAATTATAATGCTTTGTGATGTTAAGTTGCAACTGGTTACGACAATCAATTGGTGCCAAAAGGACGGGTCTCCAGTTAAATGGATCGGCCAGGGACGACAACGTTTGTCTGCATTTAAATTTGGAATTAACTGAATATATGATCAAATAATTAATACTCCAAATGCTAATTTATGTTATTTTAAGTAAAAACCATTTAATTGTCGATTCATAATAGGATATCTTTTAAAGCTTCTTAAATTTAATTCTGTGATTGCAAAAGTTAATAGATGTTGTAGAGTATGGACTAACTTTTTATTTCTTGATAACAAAAGCAAAATTAAGTATGGGCCTACCGATTCAGAAAACTAAACTGGAGATGTGAAATTTGACATAAATCATAGCTGAAAGAGAACTGCTTGCAACACATGAAATTTGTACGCCATAATATTTTATGCTCCTCTAAGTCAAAAAAAAAAAAAAATATTTTATGCTCCTCAGATATGTATTAGAGAAACAAATTTATTACCACTGAATTCTTCCATTTGAGAATATGCACTAATTTGTGGTATTTTTAATATTATTAAAAGTCAAAATATATATCCGAGAAAGCCTCAATTGTAATACTTGATGAAAACCAGATTTGTTTATTAATTAATACTCTCTCTATTTTTTGTATATTTGATATGTTAGAATATTTTTCTTTATTAGATGATGTTTCAAAAATTTAACGTAAAATTTATTAATATTTGATGCTATATAATTTTGTATTGTTCATTTTTTAATTATTGGTTGAATGTGGTTATGTATATGATGAATAGTGACTTTTGTTATTTAAATTATTTTTAAAAAATTTGTTTGGTAATCTAAATCGTTAACTGATTAAAAAGGAGATAATAGTAATATTTTTCCATATATCAGAAAAGTATCAGTTACAAATGAAAATTCTTTATATGAAAGTGACTAGAGATCATCCATTATTCTATTTCTGTGTAAATAAAAGAATTTCTTATTGTTAATATGTTATATTCTGTCGACATGCTATTAATATAGTTTATGCGTCCAGTCTGCCAGCATGTCTATCTATCATTATATGGTTTAAGTTATCGCAAGTTATCATATATGGTTTAAGTTAGTGCAAAAATTCACGGTCTCTGAATTTTAAAATAATAGTAACGAAAACATGAGCAAAAAAGATTGTGAAATTAGGTGCAAGTGTGCAACCCATCCTACCATTCATTACCTATAAACTGGAATGGAGAAAAAAAATAGTTGTTGTAAACAAGTTCTATTATCTGTGATTAGTACGACAATACAATTTTTCTTGTTGTTTAATTATATAAGCATGTAAGTTGATAAATATTTAGTGTTTTAATTTATATTCAAAGCATTTGGTTAGTTATAATACTTTTGTTTTTGTCACCATATTATAAATTGTTAATAGTTTTTGTTTTGCTTAAATTATATATTTGATTGGGGGACGTATTATATGACTTATGAGAACGTACTAGTCTCTATAAAGTTCGAAACCTATGGTACATCCATAAAAGTCTTTGCTTTGGCCATACCATTTTATGATTGATAGCGATTTCTTATCGGCCTTGTTGCTTTCCTTGCAAACATTTCATACCAACGAAATCAACACACACATATACATATATATATAGAGGAACATCATTAGCCTTCCTTAATCAAAACAAAAACAAAAACAAAAATTAAGTATGCTTTTCAAGTGGGTACATTAAAATAACTCAAGTCTGATTAAGAAAATTTTATATATTTTTCGTTCGACAGTGGGTATTAGAGCATCTCCAACCCAAGACTTTATTTTGAGGAGAGCAAAACCTCAAAATGAGAATTTGAAGGTTGATTACTCCAACCATAAAACCTCAAAAAAATTCTTAAAAGTTTATTTATTTGCATTACAGTTCTTGACATTAATAAAAATTACTAGTAGTGATAAAGTTTCATAAATACATATAAAACATATTTTTAAGATATTATACAACATAAAATATTAAAATATAATATAATAAAAATAATAGAAATCACATATATAATAAAACAACACATATATCGGTTAGCAAATGAATTCTAGTATTTTGGTATCACTTGTAAGATATGTGTATTTAAAGGTTTATATAATTCTTTTTTAAAATTATATAAAGTTTGTTTAATGTATTTTATTTTGTGTAACCTTTATTATATGTATATTTTTATTTGTGTGAATTTTATTTTAATTATAGGTAAGATTTATTCTATTTTATTGTATTTTGGTTTACTTAAAATGTTTTAAATAAAGTTAGTAGATCTATTTGTAAAATAAAAGAATTGTAAGGACTAAAAAAATGAATAGTAGTTTTGAGATTTTGAATAGCGAAACCTCAAATTTGAGGTGTCACTATTTAAAATCTCAAAATTTGAGGATTTGAAGTTGGATTGGAATTGCAACAATCTCAAAATTTGAGGATTTGAGGTTGAGTTGGAGATGCTTTTAGGAGGGTTTGAATTCGAAGAACAAATTTAGGAAAAACAATACAAGTACAAGGTGAGGCAATTGGATAAGACGTTGAGAAGGATGGTTTAAATAGAATTATGACGCTTCACATAATGAAGGCCATGGAGTTTCTGGACTAGGATGGATTATTTGTAATGGTCAGGGCTACTTTCAACATAGTAGAATGATCAGGAAGTTTCAGGGATGTTTTCGGATTGAAGAGGCTAAATGCAAAGCACTTGTACGGGCTTTACAGGCAAATCGATCTTTGTGTTTCAAGCATGTGGAATTCGAAGGTGATGATGCCGCAAAATTACATAAACGAAATTACATCAACTTGGTCTAAACTACCAAAGCAACAATCTAACGCTGCAAAATTACAACAAAATTCGAGAATGGCAACGACTCTTTGACTCCATATAGTTCACACAGGCAAATATTACACAACAAATGTGTGGATACATTAGCTAAGCGGGCTGTTATATGTTCCAATTTTTGGTGTATATATAATTGCTCCTAAACTTCTCACAAGATGATGTATGAGTTGATCTATTTAGCATAAATAAAAGTTATGCTTAAAAAGACGTAGTAACGATACTAGTACAACCTATAAGACTACATACATGTCATGGTCTATGAAACGCTATTTATTTAACTGAAATGGCTCTCTCAAAATATGAAATTTGATATTTATGGATGAAATTTTGAAATCCGACAGCACTTGCAGCCAACCCTATTGCCTCATTACATCTCAATTCGGATTATAAGCATACCACTTGATTCTAATAGATGCGAACAATAAAACAATATACAAAAGGAAGGATGCTCATTGAACAAGTCCAATATCTGATACATCAACAATATACAATAGTAAGGATGCTCATCGAAACTGATACATCTCAAGGAAACATTAGGCTCCTGACTTTATATAATGGCTCGATGGTATCTCAATTTGAGTGATAGAAGCTGGCTGAGAAGTCATCGGTCTAGTGTTTCCTTGATGTATCAGATATTAGAAACACTAGGCCCACGACTAGAGAAAACAGTCTCTTTAATAACGTCGGTACAATAACATATTTAAACGAACCCAATAGTATTATTTTTTTCTTGAGTAAAATAAAATATCTCTTGTATCTTTGACGTTTGAAGTTTTATTTGTTTAACACTATCAATACCACTTTTCCAACAGATTGTGTGGTTTAAGTATATTACCTTTTCACCATCTATTTGTAATCTCTTCAATTGTTGGTTGAAGATGAATGTATGTAGGATAAATGCCGTTGAGTTTTGATTAAGTATTTTTTCCAAACTCATATTTTTCTTAATTTTCATTACTTCGTCCTTTTACATTCGATATTCAACTTAAGATCAACTAATACGTCTTGAAGAGTGTATAAATGTCCATCTTCCTCTTTTGGTCTTGATTTCCAATAAGGTCAAAAATAACTCATCAACCTCAGGTGAATCTGTAGAAATATCTAATACATCGAAAATAATTATCAGATTTTTATGACTAACATCAAAAATAGAATTCAAAATGATTGATAACACTCAAATTTTAAGTCTTCTATAAGATTACCATCTTCACCTCATTAGCAAAAAAAATCTACCAGCCTTAATCCTTTGTAGTCTGAACTGGTTTTTTATTATATATAACTCAGAATCAAACTCGGTATATCTCAAAATGTACCACCTCTTTCTTGAATTTTTACTCGAAATACTGGTAAAAATTGTGTATATGTACAGAACCAGAACCAGGGGAAAAAAAAGAAGACGAAACAAGTACAATCTTGATCTAGATTTGTTTCTTTGTGTCTTCACTAGAAGGTAATCAAATCTGGCATCATGTACTGGATATAAACTGGTTCTTGGTACGATACTATAAGAGGAAGAGGATGCTTTTGATATGCTTTAACCACCTTTTCATGGAAACAACACTCATCATCTTCGAAAATCTCCCATTCCTCCGTGATGATCGTCTCCAATCTCGGTTTCTCCAAAACCACCATAGCTTTCTCTTCCTCCACTACTACTTCTTCTTCTTCTTCTTCGACGTTCTTGATCATTTTCTTGATTGCTTCTACTTCCGCCTTTGGTATACTAACGAACTGAGGAGTATCTCTCGCGTTCGGGACGCCGAAGCTTTTGCAGAACTCAAAGTAGACAGCGAGATCTTCTCCCTGAGACCTTGCCTTGTCGACGATCTTTAAAACCGCGGCGGCGTCTGTTTTTCCGGAACCCGGAATGATTCTGATGACGCCGCCGCATATTCTACCATAGATGTTGATACTCTCGATCACCACGCAATCCATTGCCTCTAGGATCAACGTCCTCTTCATGTTATCAGCAATAGGACGTATCTGAAGAATCAAATCTAGAAGAGACTGCAGTTTCTGTATCTTTTCGAGCTCCGAAGATCTCCGATCCGCCGCCGCGGGACGGCGGCGATGGAGCTGATCAGATAAGAAGGAAGAATAGCCATGTAGGAAAGTGAAGTAAGCTCGGACGAAGATGTTGAACCCCCAGGTCTTGCTGAGGCACGAATGTCCGTCGGAGAACTCCGAGAGGTCGAAAGGGAGACGGTGGAGTTCTCCGAGGACGGAAGGGAGTTTGCAGGAGAGAACACCGTGGAGAAGCATCAGGGATTTGAGGGAAACGATCCAGCTGCGCGTGTGGCTGACGCGGGAGGAGAGGGTGTGGATCAGCGTGTTGAGGTTGAGATGAGGAGAGGATCGGATCCATTTGTAGACGCGGTGAGCGTTGGAGTAGTCGACGGAGGAGGAGTCGTGGGAGGTGGCTTTGATGATGGCTGCTTCGAGGTCTAGGTTGTGGTGAGGAGTTCGCCGCGAGAATCCGACGGCTAATAAGCTTTTGCGGTCTTTTATCGCGGCGGCGGCTCGTTTCCACAGCTTCATCGTTCGAAGCCCCACTCCCTCTCTCTCCTCTTCCTCTCGATCTCTCTATCTCTCTTTGTCTTCTTCTCTGTACCTTACGTCTTCCGCAAGATAAAAAATAAAATCATCTCTGTAAATCTATTTTCTCTATTTTGAGTTCTTCCTCCCTAGACCATCCATTACACCGTTGTTACCGCTCCTTTTCAAAAAAAATATATTTTAATAAAAAGGGGAAAAAAAGCGGTACGTGTGACTGGTTTGCTTACTTCACATTTGTGCATCTCTTTAAACCGAACTAACATCGTATGATATGTCTGATCTTTTTTGTTTTCAGTCCTGGTTAGTATTAGCCAAATTGAACTGGTTAGTATATCGGAATCATATATCCTCTCATAGAACTCAAATTCATGACATAAATCTTTGGAAACAAATCTCTCAGTTACCAATTAGTAATCAACAAAAGATGCAAGTCTCAACTGTAAAGAAATTCCTTGTAAAACTGTACATTCATCTAATTGGTCTGTAACGGGAGGATCAGAGAAACCTTTTTGGCTCATTTTTGCAATAAAGAGACTAACGTCGATCTGACCACATAAAATTTTGCCATAAGAATAGAAGATAATCCTTCCTATAATTAACCCCAACTTGGATTTGGAACATGTCTATATCCGGCTACAAAGCAATTGTAAAGAGAGGATCATTCAAGAAGAGAGATGACAAGAGCAACACTCATGCCAAGCATCAAAGATATCAAATGGCACACACTGTTTTTAACTGTCGATTTTCCAGAGTTGTTGTTCATCTCCGCAAGAACACCTGCAACCGCTATGTATATGAATCCTCCCGCTGTAAATCCCTGCCAAAATTTTCAATCACCCACCCAAAAACAATCATAAACATTATTCAGATATAACGTTACTAAATCGAACCAAAGCCAAAATGTCATTTACTACCTCAATCAATGATGATTGTCCCGGTTCATTTCCCCAGACCAAAACCTGTGCCCAGGACAATTAAAAAAAAAACATCACGAAGGTTAGTTCAGTTTCAATATCTCTAGAAAGGTTTTCAGACGTAAAAAAGACTTGCCAGTGAAGTTCCTGCGAGTGCGACGAGTGCAGAGAGGAAGTTGAAGAAGAGTGCCTTTGTTACAGTGAAGCCTGACCTCACTAGAATCCCAAAGTCACCTATCTGCAAAAGTATTATCCCATTTGGTATTTTTTTGTTTTAAGGGGTTATTTTTTTGTTTGTTATGCTTGTACATACCTCTTGGGGAAGCTCGTGCGCAAGTAAGAACATGGTTCTTGACCATCCACCAACTGATCCGTATATCAGAAACGCACTTCCTAACGCCATTCCATCAGTAAAATTGTGCTGCAAAACAATATAAACAGGAAAGAGATCTTATCTTTTCAGATGAAGCTGACGCATCTCCTATCTTTGAAGATAACAAAGGGAAGCACGTACTTACAACACCATCAGAGAACAAGTTGAGGTAACCGAATACTAAGCTTGAGTTCTTCTCCACCTGTTCAGGTTTGTCCATTTTTCCATCGGAAGTAAGTTCTGCTCCTGAGTTTGATTTATCCTCACCATCACTAGCAGAAGTCTTTCTCTGCAATGTAACAAAGTGACTAAGTAACCGTCATATTATACATCAATACTACTTCTGGCTTCAAGTAGAAGTATTGACATGGGGAGTGCTGGTTCTCACCTTACGGAGAGGTTTATCTTTAGAGCCGCTTGAGACTTTTTCTGATGAATTTTCAGAGGGACACTGTTTGTCCGCGTTGTTATGATCGTCCTCATCCTTCAGTTTCTTACTGCCTGCATGGTGGTGGTGGTGATGGTGACCCCAAGTATTGGATCCAGACGAGTTTTCTTCCACATACCGCACCAACTTCTCCACAAGAAGGAAGACCACAATCCCAGCTACACGATCAATAATCATGTTTGAGTTGAAGTTTATTAATCTGCCAAACACTACTGTGTTTGATTAACCCAAGGGCAAGTGTTTTACTACTTACCGAGAACGGACAATCCAACAGACAGGTCTTGTATGGAATGTGAGTGTGAAGGCGAATCCGAATGAGAATGATCATGATGGCCATGGCTCTCATGGTGATCATGATCATGAGAGTGACCACCACCTGAGACGCAGTAATTTTTACAGTTAAGAAGATATCTTTTTGGTACCGAACGGAAATAAATTACAACTCGTAAAACAACGAGGATAAGAGAAGGAATATAAAGCACTGGAGATGAGAAGGCTTAAAACTAACTAGTGGAAAAATGCCAGATACTATAAAGAGAAGAGAGTTAGATAACTGTGTCCATTAGACTGTACCAAAAGCATGTGGCAATTGGTGAAGAAAAGCATCCCCCAACATAGCTCCTGCCTGGTTTAACCAAATAAACAGAATTGCTCAGAAGTAACAACATAGCACATCAATACATACAGATGCCAAACTCATTACAAGTTGTAATTTACAACATAGCACATCAACGTATCAGCTTTTCGTATCACTTTTTATTTATTGTTTATTTACAACCAATAATAAAAATGATACGAAAAGCTGTGCACAGAGATTGCTACATCATCAAATACTTTTGACGAATTCAAAACCACCAAAAGTAAAGACTTACTCCAAAGAGAGCCAATGCATCAACAAACCATTTTGCAGGTTTCCCTTGAACTGTAAATTAAAACAAAAGACATAAAAAAGCTAATCTAGTATAGCACATGAATAAACAAAACAAAGAGATAAGACAGTCAACACCCCAAAGGTCCTTTTGGTTCAATAGTATTATCCCTCAGAGATTTGCTTACCGAACATAACAGGGAGCAAAATCAGACAAATGAGTGACGCCAAGCTAACCAAAAGAGAGCATCCTAACGCGTTAAACCACAATGCTGCATTCAATAAAAAAAAAAAAAAAGAGAGAACTCTAATCAATCATCAGATTATTCATTCATCTACGAGTTTGTAATACTAATCAATTACCAAATCCAGAAAGGGTAGAACTCGATTCGTGATCATTAAAACAAGGCCCAAACCCACACAACCTCATATCCTCCTCCTCAGCTAGCTCCTCCGGCAACTTCATCATCTTCTTCACCGTATTCTCATGATGATGATGATCGTGATCATGATGCGAATGACTGCACCCACCTCCGTGACTATGGTGCGCGTGATCGTCACGCGCGGGCGTTGACTGAGAGAGCGCGGTGTATACGCACAGATCCAGAAGAAGCAGGAACACCAGAAACGGAGGAACCGCGAGTCTTCTCGGCGAGAACGACATCTGATCTGGGGAAGACTATGAAGAAGAAGATCGGCGGTTGTTGCAGCAGGCGCCTTCGACGGTGATGAAACAGACTAGGCAGAATACGAGAATTATGATTCCGACTATCACTCCGAATGTCACCACATCCATTTTTTTTTTGTAATTATTTAACCTTAATTTTTTTTTTTTTGTAATTTTGACCCTCTCTTTCTAAATCGAGCCACCGAACAAACGATTCTACACATAAGCAACCGTGGCACGCATACCGAACCTAGTAGATCAAAATGCAGTTTTCAACACCTCTAGCATGGACTTGGTGATTTCAAACGGAGCATGTATCAATGGAAACCATAATCATGTCCTCGACTGGATCATATCTCTAGGGCTTCACTCGCATCAATATTTCGTTTGACTTCTTGAACAAACAATTTCTTTTAAAAAATGATTAATGGGCTGAAAATTATGATAGGCCCATATATTTTGTTGAATGATTCTGTGAACCGGCGTGTCACGTGGAAATGACAGGAAGAGCACACGACAGCCACACAATACGGCTCGTGGAGAGAAGACAAAAAAAGACGGAACGGGATGCTCCATGACGGATTAAAACTAGACAACGGTGTCCGCGTTGATTGGCCTCACTCGTCGTGCAAGACCGGCAACAATCACGCCGTTTTTTCTCATAACGTATGTGAAAAATGAACCAATCGATTTAAAATCACGAGGCTGGCAGGGTGATGACTCAGCAGTTATTAACAAACGGAGTATTCTGATACTATAAAAATGATCAATACCCTTCTCTCTGACTACTCATCAACTAGTTTGCTTCTAAAATGGGAGACAAAACTCATCTTCATCCCCTTCGGTCGGAAAACACGTCAGCTTCTGTTTCTCCGGTGGTTACCCTCGAAAACACTAAGCTTCCGGATGCCCCCGTTCTGTTCTTCGTTTACTTACATAAGGCTTTCCGTGCCCAGCTAGTAGAGCTCCGTCGTTTCGCTACTGACGCCGCTACAGCATGTTCCTTTAGTGGGGAACAGGCCGGGGAGCTATGCCGGAAGTTTGAGTTTTTGAAGCTTGTGTACAAGTATCACAGCGCAGCTGAAGATGAGGTTAGGCTTCGCCGTTTTTAGATGATCCCACAGTTAAAATGGAAATTTATACTTAAAAATAAAAGTTTATTTCTCGTTGGTAATTTCCGTTAATCCTGCCTTTATATGTCACTTCTTTTCTATATGTGAGTAATAGTCATCGTCATTCATCATTTCATATACAATCTTGATAGTGGTTTAAGATTGGTGCTAACGAGTTTCTTTAAGAAAAAAAGACGGTTCTATTTGGTTTGAAATGATCGTTTTTTGTATTGGCAGTTTATCGTTTTGGCGGTCGATGAACGTGTGAAGAACGTTGTTTCTAGTTATTCGCTTGAGCATGCTGGCACAGATGATCTATTCAGCTCACTTTTCCACTGGCTACATGTTCTTGAAGAGGAATTAGGGAGCGTTAGCGATGTACTTCGTGAAGTTATTCTGTGCATAGGCACCATTCAGTCATCCATATGCCTACATTTGCTTAAAGAAGAGCGGCAGGTCTATTATACCGTCCAGTTAAAGACATATTTCACTTCAGATCTCTCTGCTATGTTTCATCTGTTCATAACACTCCATGATACTATTATGCAGGTCTTTCCTTTGTTAATTGAGAAGTTTTCGTTCCGAGAACAGGCATCACTTGTGTGGCAATTCATTTGTAGTGTTCCAGTGATGGTGCTCAAAGACTTTTTGCCATGGATGATGTCTCATCTCTCCCACGAGGAGAAAGCTGAGGTTGTGAACTGCATGAAAGATGTTGTTCCAAATGAAGACTTATTGCAACAAGTATGTATATTCCTTTATATTATTTCCAATTCCTTTAAATTCTGATAGTATAAATTTTTATTTTATTTTATAAAAGGTGATAAGCTCTTGGCTGATCAACGACATTCCATCGACTTGTGGGGTTTTTACAAAGATCATAAAACAGGTCCAGGATGAAGATGTGTCTAAAAATACAAAGAACTCAGCTCGGACGAATGAGTCCATAGGATGTTTTCAATGGTTTTGGCGGTGGAGTAAAAAGGCCTTTTTTCTTACAAATGTAGGTTACAGCCCGATTCATGGTCTTAAGATTTATCAAAATGCAATTGAAAAAGATTTGAGAGACATTCATCAAGGATTAAGCCAAGCGAAATCCTCAAGCCTTCTTTTGGACCTTGATGTACTCATGGCTCGGTTGAACTTCCTTGTTGATGTTCTTGCTTCTTATTGGTAAGATAAACTTAATCTTCCTAGTCACTTTAAACTTGCCCTCTTTTCTCTGAGCGGCTTACATAATATTTTGTTGTTTTTGCAGCATCGCATTTAACAAGTTCCTTCACCCGGTGTTAGAAGAAATAGCCTCTTCAAGTGCAAATCAATTCACCGTAGATGTCTGTCTCGAGAATTTTCAGAGATTGCTATACAAAAGTGTTGATGCAAAAATGAGGACGGATGGTTTTCTACCCAAGCTTCAGGAGGAACTTGAGTCCGTTATTGTCCAAGTAACAAACCAATTTTCCGTACAAAGAGCAGAGGTAAAACTTTTTAATACTTTTCTAGTTGTATTTTTAGTTGAAACTAGAATTCTAGAACTTTCTAGTTCAGAGGTTCGCGGTTCTAGTGACCGTTGGATGGATCTAATGTTACATGTTGTGGTTTCGAACTGGGGATTACGTGAGGAAAAAAAAAGAAACTAGAACTTTAGAACTTGTTATAATGTTGTATTAACTTTGAAATTTGTGATTCTTTAACCTCCAGGTATTCCCAATTATCAGTAAGAATTGCAACCATGAAATGCAGAGGCAGCTCCTATACGAAAGCATACATGTCTTACCTCTTGGATTGCTAAAGTGTGTCATACCATGGTTCTCTGCTCATCTGTCAGAAAAGGAATCTCAATCCATTATCCATTTCTTGACTTTGGAAGCTTCTTCTCACAAAAAATCATTTCCACGCCTCTTGTTGCAGTGGCTACCCTTTGGCTACAGACACAAAACCTCTGTTGAAAGTTTTTGGAAACCACTGTTCACAATGTTATGCTTCTCTAAAAAGACGGTTACCGAGGAAGTAAACAAGTCTTCAACATTCTTCATGTTCCCGGCTTACTCTAGTCGGATTCTTTTCTCGGGAAACCTTAGACCTCGTCCTCTCCATATGGTTGATCCAGTTGCTATGGATAGAAAACCGATTGATCTCCTTTTCTTTTTTCGCAAGGCAATGAAGGCAGAACTCGACTACCTTGTTTGTGGATCTGCTAGATTAGCATCCGACTCTACCTTCCTCGGGGAGTTTCAACAACGGTTCCATCTGATAAAGTTAGTTTATCGGATACACTCTAATGCAATGGATGAGATTTCGTTTCCAGCACTGGAGGCAAAGGGAAAACTACAAAAGATCACTCACTCATTTAGTATTGATCACGAGTTAGATGTCAAACACTTCGATAAGGTGTCATTCATTTTGAATGAGATGCCAGAGCCGAACATGTTGGTTTCTACAGTCAAGTATGAGCGGTTATGTCTGAGTCTCCAAGAGATATGCAGATCCATGAACAAGATATTGTCGGAGCATTTCCAACAAGAAGAATCTGAGCTCTGGTGTATATTCAGAGACCACCTCGCTATTGAAGAACAAGAGAAGATCATAGGATGCATGCTTGGGAGAACAATGTTTGTCGAGTGGCTAAATGAATGGTACAACGGTCGTATTACCAAAGAGGAAGCAAGAGAAGCAAACAACATAAAATATGAACACTTGTTAGCAATGAGTCAAGAACCATCCATCCTCTCAAGCAGTATAGAAAGAATTCATGGTAAGCATCCATCTTATAGAGATACTCGTAGTTTGGTCTTTGGCTGCAAGCACTACAAGAGGAACTGCAGGATTCTTGCTCCTTGTTGTGGCCAACTCTTCACGTGTATACAATGCCATGATGAAGAGGCTGATCACTCGGTGGATAGGTAGTTTAACATCTTCTTCTACTTTCCATACGAGAAACTTCAACAAAACTATGTTTGGCCCTTAACTGTCTTTTCGTTCTCTTGACTTCTTATGCAGGAAACATATTGAAAAGATGATGTGCATGAAATGCCTTATTATTCAGCCAATTGGTGCAAATTGCTCAAATGCTTCGTGCAAGTTGTCAATGGGAAAGTATTTCTGTAAGATATGCAAATTATTTGATGATGAAAGGTAAATATTCCTCTGCTTCAGGGTATCTACTTTGATGCTTAAAATATGTCTCTTTGACTTGATATTATTAAAACATGTACAGATAAAACTGTTGGGTTATAATTTACAGCTTTTGTAAAAGAACAAAATTAGATCTTTGACTTGATATTATTAAAACATGTACAATCCAGTGTTGTTAACAGGTCAATTTATCATTGTCCCTACTGCAATATCTGCCGAATAGGGAAAGGACTAGGCATTGACTACTTCCATTGCATGAAATGCAATGCTTGTATGTCATGTTCCTTAAAAGAGCATGTTTGCCGAGAAAATTGGCTAGAAGTTGATTGTCCGATTTGCTGCGAGTACATCTTCACCTCGAGAACCGTGGTGAAGCCTCTTCCTTGCGGTCACTTGATGCACTCAACATGTTTTCAGGTACTTAAATTATGGGAGGTCTAAATTATGTTAATGTTTTGTGGTGATAAACTAATAATGAAAAACTGAAATACTTTTTTTTCGTCTTTTGATTCTGGTGGCAGGAGTACACTCGTTCGCATTACACATGCCCTGTCTGCAGCAAGTCGCTTGGAGATATGCATGTCAGTTGCACCCTTTTCAATCAGAATATTTGTTTCTCGTAAAAATAATTTAGCAGTTGCATCAAAACCAGACGTTCTCTGGCCACACACACATAGTTTTGTGCTTCTTCTGAATTTGAAGTGTTTGTCTTTATTGAATAAATAAATACTGCTCAATCACTAAACAAAAGACTCTTTCACGCAGGTTTACTTTAATATGTTAGACAACTTGCTTGCAGCAGAAAAGATGCCTGATGAATACGCCAACAAGACTCAGGTTTACATCCCTCTCTCTCTCTCTCTATATTGTTACATATGACAAAGCCTTTGTTTCTCTTAGTCTAGATACCCAGTTATTGAGACGCAAGAAGAACATGATGCAATTTCTTTTTTTTGGTACAGGTGATATTGTGTAATGACTGTGGAAGGAAAGGAGATGCTCCTTACCATTGGCTATACCACAAATGCACTTCTTGTGGCTCATACAATTCAAAGCTCCTCTAAATAACTAGAAATTCCTTTTCCTTTCGCATTATTGTAGAATCACAAGTCTATGTAGTAGTAGTACACGGCTTGTAAGAAAACAGATCTGTAAACTTTGTCGTTGTGCCAAAACAAAACATACAAACAAACCCACATGTCACTCATTCCCTATAGTTGACTACCAAAACTGTTAATAATTCTACGAACCAAACACACTTAAAAAAAAAGAGCAATTAACAATTTAAACACATTAATGACTCACAGATTCACCAAACCACTTAATAAAAGAAAACAATAGTATACACACACCTCATTAGCTATTCTGACCTCTCAGCTGCTTCATCAGTACGAGAAAAAAAAAACACAAACCCTAGATTAATCTTCTTCTTCAGACCATGTCTTCTTCTTCACCTCAATCACCAACCATGTCCGATTCCACCTCCTCACCCCTTCTCCACTCCCCGCGTCAATCTCCCCGTCGCCGTCAGCCCGTAATCGCGGTTCTGCTAGGCCGAGCCACGGGTCAGCGAGGAGCTTCGATGGTCGTGAGAGAGACGGCCGCGCAGGAGCTCGAGGAGCGGAGAGCCGATTGGGGTTACTCAAAACCCGTCGTGGCTCTCGACATGCTCTGGAACACGGCCTTTGTGGTCGTCGCGGCTGTGATGCTTTTGGTTTACAAGGAGGAGAAGCCGAACGTTCCGGTGAGGGTTTGGATCTGCGGGTACGCGGTTCAGTGTCTTGTTCATGTTGTGCTTGTGTGGTTGGAGTTTAGGAAGAGGAACGCGACGAGCAGGGGAGGTGGTGGTGGGGATTTGGAATCTGGGGAAGGTTCTGTTCATGGTAGTGATGATGAAGATGGTGATGATAGGATCCTCAGGTTAGCTTCTTAAACAAACAAACAAAAAAAAAAGCCTTTTCTTTTGTTGGGTTCTTGGTTTCTTGAAGTTGGTTCAGCTTTACTTTGTGGTTTGTTTTTGTACTTTGCAAAGGTTAGATTTTTATGACAATATCTAGAGACCCGACAATGCATCTTGTCTTTCTCCTGTGTCATGATTGTTATGAAGAAGTGTGCTTTTGGCTTTGTGTAAGAACTGAAAAGATTAGTACTTTATTTAGCAAAGTTGTTACTTTTATTGTGGACTCGTTTCATCAACTGATGGGATTTCAAAATGTGTTATCATCCCAATTGTCTTTAATTTCTTGTTTTGGGTTTGCTTTGTTCTTCAGGAAAAAAAAATTATTATTTACTAAATGATTCCACTATGAAAATTTTTCAGCACTAAGACTTGCGAATCGATGAACACCATTATATCATTTGTCTGGTGGATTGCTGGCTTCTACTGGCTTGTATCTGGTGGTGAAATCCTTCTACAAAATGCACCGCATTTGTACTGGTACTACTGCTTGAACTGTGTACAATGTTTCTTAACTCAAAAACTCTGCATATATTCATTATACTTTTTTTTTCTTTCGGAATGGATATGATGACATTGTAAAGTTTTTAATGCTTTTTGCAGGTTGACTTTTGTTTTCCTGTCATTTGATGTGTTCTTCGCAGTCTTCTGCGTTGTGGTTGCGTGTCTTATCGGAATCGCTCTCTGTTGCTGCCTCCCTTGTATCATTGCTCTTCTTTACGCCGTTGCTGGGCAGGTACTGGCCTTAAACAGCAAACCCCCTCAACTAGTACAAAAAATTGACTTTACCTTTTCGGAAGACATAAAAAATGAATTGCTATGTGTGTGGTCAGGAGGGTGCATCAGAAGCAGATCTCAGCATCCTTCCCAAGTACAAGTTTCAGATGATGAACAATGGTGAAAAGCAAACAGATGGTGGCGGGAAAATGATACCTATAGAAGCAGGCGCTGAGTATACGGGAAACGAACGTGTGCTTGAGCCTGAAGATGCTGTAAGTTGTTATATTATTTGTTTTTGTAGAGAAGTTGAAAATGTAATTTTAGAGCTTTTTTTTCTTGTAATGATGGGGGCGGGGTTTGTGTAGGACTGCTGTATATGTCTGAGTTCATATGAAGATGGAACAGAGCTGGTTACACTTCCTTGCAACCACCATTTTCACTCGACGTGCATCGAGAAATGGCTGAAAATGAATGCGACATGTCCTTTGTGCAAGTTCAATATCCTCAAAGGTAATGAACAAGAATGAAAGTGGTACGAAGATGAGGATTCATCCCTTTGGCACTTGTTTTTCTTTTATGTTGTATATATATATAGAGTAGAGTTAAGCGAAGTGATTTTCATTTTGTAAGCCGTAAGATATAATATAAATTGCGACTTTGTTTCATTCCTGTTTATCATGTAATCAAATAAAGAGTTTATATACGAATGTTTTCAGAACTAGGCCCTGCGGATTTTATCCAGATTTTTTTTTAGTTTTGTTCGGTTCTTCAGGTTGATCCGATCATGCAACATTTTTTAGTAACCGGTTTGGTTGGAACAAGCCACCTTAGCAGTATCATGAACCTTACTTATATTTTAATTTTTTTTCTAAATCAAATTATGTTGAATTATTATTAAAGCAGAACAATTCTATAAAATTAATCTTTAACTTGTGTGTTATTTACACAATATGTCATGTACTGTATCAATCCAACTAGACAATATATTTGGTAACAACGTTTGTCAAAATTGTTTTATAGTATTTAACTAAGTTTTGATTAGTAGAAAACTAGAAAAGCAAACGTACATTATTGAATATCCCTTGAAAAAATAGAAGTCCTTGAAAAGAAAAAAAAACAAAGAGGTCGACACAAGACAATAGACAATAGGCATCGAACACGTTCCCTCCTTTCAGGCGCAAAAAAACTGTACTTTTTTTTGAACAAAAAAGAAAAAAGAAAACTGTTAGACTAATCACAGCTTTTCTCACTAATCACATCACTGAAGACAATTAACTCCCCGCCAATGTTTATGTTTCAACCCAATTTACTACTAGTAATAAACGAAGAAAATAGATCAAATGATAATGTCTATATTTGTTACGTTATCTTACTAAATAATACAGTACATTAATTCTTACTCAAGTGCGTTGATCAAGTGAGATCAACTAATAATAATCCAGTCTCCATTCTTCCTCTAGTCTTGTCAAAGTGATTAATTCATTTAAATCTCTCTCTCTCTCTCTAGGTTTTAGCATCACACACTCTCTCTCCTCTCCGTGGGACTCTGATTTGAAACTAGAGTGAGAGAGCATTTGGATCCCAAAGAACTCTCTCTCTCTCTCTCTCTCTCTCTCTCTCTATACATTTGCATTTTGGATGTGTTTGTGAGTGAAAACAAATCGAGCGATCGCCAGATCGGAGATGTCGGACGTTCCAGCCGACGGAGGGAAAACCTCGTCTCGGAGAAGGCCAATCAGGCCTAGCTTCGACGCCGCCACCGAGAACGAGTTCATCACTCAACTCCACGGCTCGGATCCAGTGAAGGTGGAGCTCAATCGCCTCGAGAACGAAGTTAGAGGTGCGCAAAAATAGCTTCCTCGGATCCAGTGTCGATTCAGATCTAATTGGTTTTCTCACACAGATAAGGATCGAGAGTTGGGAGAGGCACACGCCGAGATCAAAGCGTTGAGGCTATCCGAGAGGCAAAGAGAGAAAGCCGTTGAAGAGGTGGTTAATGCTGACGTAACCTTTTAAACTCTCATTCACTCTCTAATGATGATAATGCTGACGTAACCTTTTATATTATTAGCTTACGGATGAGCTTAATAAGTTGGAGGAGAAGCTCAAGTTAACCGAATCGCTTCTCCAAGGCAAAGTAAAATTAAACAATCAATCAACTCTTTGTTTTCCCCCCCCCCCACTTCCTATGATATTTGCTGATTTATCTTGAAACGATGTTTTTGCAGAATCTTGAAATCAAGAAGATCAATGAGGAGAAGAAAGCCTCCATGGCTGCACAGTTTGCTGCTGAAGCCACTTTGAGAAGAGTCCATGCTGCTCAGAAAGATGATGACATGCCTCCTATTGAAGCTATTCTAGCTCCCTTAGAAGCTGAGCTCAAGCTTGCACGTTCTGAGGTATTTTTGTTTAAGTGTAAACTGTCTACTTGCATTATTGGGGATTGATTGTTTTGCTGCGTAGATTGGTAAACTTCAGGAAGATAACAGAGCCTTGGACCGTCTGACTAAATCGAAAGAAGCGGCTTTGCTTGATGCTGAGAGGACTGTTCAAAGTGCAATGGCGAAAGCTGCTTTGGTTGATGATCTTCAGAATAAGAACCAAGAGTTGATGAAACAAATTGAGATCTGTCAGGTGCTCTCTTTACTCTTTATTTATTCTCTTATTTATTAAATAAGGTTTTTTTGGATATGCTAACAAAGGATCACTTTTGATGGGGTTTAGGAAGAGAACAAGATTCTAGACAAAATGCACAGGCAAAAGGTTGCTGAGGTGGAAAAGCTTACTCAGACNCTCTCTTTACTCTTTATTTATTCTCTTCTTAAATCAGGTTTTTTGGATATGCTAAACAAAGGATCAGTTTTGATGGGGTTTAGGAGGAAAACAAGATTCTAGACAAAATGCACAGGCAAAAGGTTGCTGAGGTGGAAAAGCTTACTCAGACTGTTAGAGAGCTGGAAGAGGCTGTTCTTGCTGGCGGCGCTGCTGCTAATGCCGTCAGGGATTACCAAAGGAAGTTCCAAGAGATGAATGTAATTCTACACTGAAAAATAGAAATAAAATCTTTCTTTTTCTGGTCAATAGAATTTCCAGCTGATGTAGGAATGTTTCTTGCTCTGCATTTTTAGGAAGAACGGAAAACACTTGACCGTGAACTTGCGCGTGCAAAGGTTACAGCAAACAGAGTTGCAACGGTGNCGGAAGTTCCAAGAAATGAATGTAATTTTTATTCTGAAAATAGAATAAAATCTTTTTCTATTTTATTTTGGTCAATAGAAATTTTAATGTTTCTTGCTCTGCCTTTTAGGAAGAATGGAAAACACTTGACCGTGAACTTGCGCGTGCAAAGGTTACAGCAAACAGAGTTGCAACGGTGGTTGCAAATGAATGGAAAGATGGTAATGATAAAGTGATGCCTGTGAAGCAGTGGCTTGAAGAAAGAAGGTTTCTTCAGGTTTACTTTTTCATATGATTGTCCTTACTCCAATCTTTGCAGTGACAAAGGCACATCTTTAAAGTCTCAATACTCTGTTTCTTTTTGCAGGGAGAAATGCAACAACTCCGTGATAAGCTTGCCATATCAGATCGAGCTGCTAAATCTGAAGCACAACTAAAAGTATACATCTTAGTTATATGTTACTCATCTTCTTACATTTGATCTTTGTTTTAACTTAATCTTTGTCCAATTTCCAGGAAAAGTTTCAACTACGGCTTAAAGTGCTTGAAGAGACATTGAGAGGCACCTCAAGCAGCGGTGTAAGGAACACAGCTGAGGGAAGAAGCATGAGTAATGGACCCTCTCGCAGGCAGTCACTCGGTGGAGCAGATAATCTACAAAAGTTCGGATCGAATGGCTTCTTGCCAAAGAAATCTCCATCTNGATATGATTCTCCTTACTCCAATCTTTGTAGTGACAAAGGCACTACTTTAAAAGTCTCAATACTCTCTTTTTTTTTTCTGCAGGGAGAAATGCAGCAACTCCGTGATAAGCTTGCCATATCAGATCGAGCTGCTAAATCTGAAGCACAACTAAAAGTATACATCTTATTTATATGTTACTCATCTTCTTACATTTGATCTTTGTTTTAACTTTATCTTTGTCCAATTTCCAGGAAAAGTTTCAACTACGGCTTAAAGTGCTTGAAGAGACATTGAGAGGCACCTCAAGCAGCAGTGTAAGGAACACACCTGAGGGAAGAAGCATGAGTAATGGACCCTCTCGCAGGCAGTCACTCTGTGGAGCAGATAATCTACAAAAGTTCGGATCGAATGGCTTCTTGCCAAAGAAATCTCCATCTTCTCTGATGAAAAATTCATCCACCTCAGTATTGAGGAACGCTAAAGGAACATCTAGGTCATTTGATGGAGGCACAAGATCACTAGACAGAGGCAAGGCACTCCTGAACGGACCTGGGAAGTATTCATTCAACAAGGCATGCGACGAAGCCAAAGAATCAGAGTCACCTAATGCCTGGAAAGAAGAATCAGAGGAGAAGCCACCGAGTGAACTCCCTGCACCAACAACTGAAGACAATGTCCCAGGGGTGTTGTACGATTTGCTTCAGAAGGAAGTAGTAGCCCTGAGGAAATCTTCACACGAAAAGGATCAAAGCCTCAAAGACAAGGATGATGCCATAGAGGTAAATCTCTGAATTTGACATGTAAACATGTTGCTAAAAAAAGATGTGCTTGTAATGGAAGTTTTTGGGTTTTGTTTTCTGTAGATGTTAGCGAAAAAAGTTGAAACTTTGACGAAAGCAATGGAGGTTGAAGCAAAGAAGATGAGAAGGGAAGTAGCTGCGATGGAGAAAGAGGTTGCTGCTATGCGTGTGGATAAAGACCATGATAGCAGAGCTAAAAGGTCTTCAAACACCAAGATCTCATCCAACACCGCCCAGATTCTTGCTGGAAGGTATCTAAAGCAGGGTTTGAATATTTCTACCATCTACTTGATCCACCAACATTGTATAAAAGAACATACTAAACTTGGTCCTCTGAATTAATGCAGAGCTGCTGGAAGAAGTGGGTTAACGAGGAGCACACAATGAGTTAACCTTATATCTGTTCTTATTTTCACTTGATTTCTCACATCGTCGTGTGATTTATTGTATTACCACCATAGAACTAATCAGAATGCTATGGTACCAATCACAAAAAGAGAGAGATGAGTATGTTTTTTGACTTAGATCGGCTTAGACTACCTAGAGGGGAGATGTTTGGACATTTTGGTGTAACATTTTTATATCCTGCGGAAGTAGTTTTGTCTGGGCTGAATAGGCTTCTAGATTTGGAGTTTGTGTACTTTTACACTTCTTCAGTTTTCTTCATTCTACTTGAGGTGTTGTGTGATTATTCCTACTTTTGGTTTTGTTGATATATCTCTCTGTTTTTGTTCCCAGCCACACTATCTTTTTGTGATACGTGAGGAAATATATATTATGAGACTTGGAAACAACAAAAATCTTTAACATTATATGAACATCTAAAACGTTCAACGATCACTAAGTTTACTATGTACACACTTAAGCTTAATGTTATACAAAACCACAAAGAACATCTAAAACCGTGAATTTTTTTATTCCTTTTGAAGTACTGTTGAGCTCCACCTTTGTGGGTTTATTATATATGGGCCGATAGAGCCGAATAAAAATTAATGGATCATAGGAGTTCAATCGTGCTCCACCTTTGTGGACTTATATATACATATAGGCCAATGGAGTCGAATAGAAACAAATTTGGACAATAAGTTCATGTGTTGATACTTGATACTAGTGAAATCAAGTATTGCAGACTGCTGAGGCCTGCGAGTTTGGTTCAGTCGGTTATTTCAGTTTAGGTACTACGGTTTCTTGGTTTTAGCATTATAAAAAGTTACCGAATTGAATCGAAGAAAGTTTGGTTCGGCTCAGAATCGGTTATTTCAATG